>MVJL01011547.1:0-90776 GCA_002156465.1 Macrocentrus cingulum | reverse complement strand
AAATATTTTAACCTATAATTTTCTTTATAAATGACATTTCAGCTGTCAAATTAACTTGAAAATTAATTATAATTATAATTATTCTAATATAAGAATGTTTCAAAGTCTCACAAAAAATCATAGAGCTACAATTAGTATTAAAGCAAATATTAATGCTGACTAAATAGGCGGGATATGGAAAGACAGAAATATTGCTAATTGCAAGTGGATGACATTCTGCTAGCCCTGTTGCGAGAGTTATGGCCTCCCTGAGGCCGGCAATAATAAATTTCTGGTCGAATTCCACGTTCTGGGCGATGAAAATCAACATTTTGCGTTTGGATATGGTTGTCGAGGCTCCTTACGTCCCCTGAAGATGACCATGGTGTCGGTATCATGATCAGCAAGTTGTTTTTGGTTATTAATAACCTGGAAATACAATTCAAATGTATGTCAAATCTTTCATCTGCTTACAGGACTATATATTGGCTGTTAACGTTCAATTGTCCCACAAAATATCACTTGATTGAATTAATTTTTACGTCAACATTGGTTTCACGCGATTTTTAATTCCGGTCTGGCATTAAAAACGATTTAAATTGAATTATAAGCCATGAAAACTCAACAAGTAACTAGAACGTTCTCAAAAAATGTCTCTCGATACAAAAGTTTGTTTTTTATAATAAAACAAATCCAATTATTGCGAGGAAAGTTAATAATGTCATAGAAAAATTTAAAAATACAAAAACTCACCAATTCTAATGTTGTTTTAAACACCAGGACACAGCCAAGGATTGGTCAAGATCGGCCTTGAATAGCTGCATAATCGTGCCACAAGTCATCAGCACTGGTTTTGCAGTCAGCTCTGGCAAAAGTCAGCCACCCACTGATCAAATACGGATGTTAACACGTGAAAAATTGATAGAAACAAAGTGCAACATTACCGTCTGCTGTGGTTTCATGTTGAAGTCAGTAAGGCGCCAGAATGCTGATCCTTATGATGCTTCTACGAGTGACTGGATTCCAGGACGAGAATTGGAATCAACAGAATGCCTCGAGTTAATCCAGGCAGCCTAGCAGCTCCAGGCTATTGTGGTTATGGAGTCAGGATTCGGCTTTACTGCAAAAAACTCATTTTAAAATAATCAAATGCTTGATTAACTCATTGCTTACATGGTTTTGTGTGTGAAATGCTTGCTGCAACTGTTTTTTGTGGGTGCAATCAGGTGCAATACTATTATTGTTGTTGTTCTCAGTCGACCAAAACTTTGCGTTTACCATAACCCCACTTTTTACTGTCCGATCTTTTCGCGCAAAAATTTAAACTTCATTGTAACTAAAAGCAGAGACAAAATTTTCTATCTACCAATAAATATCAAAGTCGTACTCGATGTGTCAACCTTATTGAATACTAAAAACTAAAAGCGTAAATCAACTGAAATGAAGAAATAAAACTGATGATCACCATAAAACTTAAAAACCAGATTGCTCAAACTTTTCAGACCATTGCCGAATGGAGGCTAACGGTAATAAAAAAAAGTGACAAAGCCTTATCCTGCCATCAGCTCTTGCACGATTCTTCCGCGCTACTACACGCATTCGCACTAAAAACCCCAAGTTTACCCGAATCCTCACCTTACTTGACGCGCAGTAGAGAATTTTGCTCTCTCTCTCTCCCTCTCTGACGCGAGAAATAAATTTACTGTCCCGAAAGGCTTCTTCAATCCTACTTATCAAGTCTGCAATGCCGCACAGCAGCAGCACCAACGAGAACAATCCTTGCACGTGTCTGCCTGCTATTTGCTCCTGTTGCAGCACGTAAACCATTTTCATCCAACTCTGCATAATAAAGATATTTATTTACAATTAAATCAATTTATCATAACTTAATAAACTTAAAAATAACAACAATTATTTATTTTCTTACCTGTTTCGATGTTTTTTTTGTTGTGAAAAACTCACGCGTCAAAAATTTAATTTTATAAAAATCGTGTTGTACAATATAAATAAGAATTTTTTTTTTACATAAAGTAACCTTGTGCAGACACTGAATATACATCTTCACAGCTCTACAATGTTTTCCCACGAACATTAACATTTTCTTCGGTCTCACAGGGTATTTTCCCCGACATGTGACCAAGCGACGACATTTCACTCGTGACACTCTCCAATTTCTCGTGCGACTCAACTTGATAGAACTTCATATTTGGGTGCAACACAGTGTGCAACACAGAAAAGAGAAGAAAAACAGGCCAGAGACCATCAAGAAAAATGCTCCAGGCGTTTCTGACGAGTTTTCGCATTATTCACCTCTGTGTCAATCGATCGATACTTTATTTCATTATGAAACAGTGTCATTATACGGATATATATCTATATTTATATTAAATTTTTCACTTAAAATTCATTCTTATAATATTTACAATTTGAGAAAAGGTGGGGAGACACCAAAAACAAAAAAAAAATCAACAATTTCTTCAACTAAAATTGTGAATATCATGAAAACAAGTAGAGTTAGAGAAATATTACATAGAACCTTTTTTATACAGAATTTTCTGCTCTAAAAAAATGATCTGAAACAAAATATCCATAACTCAAATAGTTTTCAAGATATTTACAAAAAACATACATTCATCGCACCCATCTTTCTGACATTTGACTATCACACATGATTTTTTTTTTTTTCTATATCTCTCGCAACTTGTTCTCAATTCATATATTTAACAAGTCATTTTAACCACATGATAAAACAAAAAATTGTTTTACGCGTACACGGAATGAATGTAACAGATCTATAATCAGTGTGAGTGCAAAAACGTGAGATAAACTCTTAACTTTAGAAGTACTCAGTGCCCTCAATACTTCGATTCTTCTTCTACGGGTATTAGATTGAATAGCTACGTGGCACGAGTGTCAATTGCACGACTGGCGTGGACAGAGTGAAGGATAGATACTCGGGAATCGCGAGTAAAGAGCAATCAATTGTCCGATCAGCTTTTTCGACATATCATTTCACTACTAGAGATATTTAGAATTTTCGTGCTTGGCCCATTGTGGGACAAGTGACGAAAAGTTTTCAACACTTTTTATGTACTTTTGTCACTTTATTCTGGGCGAAATCGTTGGCAATATATCTCAAGCGCGCGAAGAAAATCCTGCAGCAATTCTATCAACAGTCCTCTCTGCTCCTCACCTCGCTCAATCCTTATTTATATCCGGCGGCGCTTCGACGGAAAATACTTTATACAAATCTTATATATATATATATATATATATATCGTCGTGTCCCGTAAACTTTATCAATCCGGAATATATTTATTTATTCATTCACAGACTATATCAATTGAAATAGTCCGCGTGTTTTATTCACACTCCGACATTAACTCCCTGCAGAGAAGCTCAGTGAAATCAGCAACAACTGCAGATAAATGAGATGAAGACGACAGCATCCATTGGTGGATTTGGAACCGGGCAAGTTCCGTGCCTGGTCGTTCATCACGTCACTCGAAATTGCCGCACTGTTTGGCTCGGCGGATGGACAGCTGATTGGAGCTGCCATTGCCGCCGTCTCGTTGATAATTGCGTTGGCAGAGTCGTGAGAACAACGGCTTGCGTGTCTGCTCAGGCACGCTGCGTAAGCTATTGCGTGCGGAATGTAGCTCTGATCCACGCTGCCGGAGAAGAGAATTGTTGCCAGGGGTCCGATGGCAAATACTGGAACATCCTCGCCTGCGTGCGTTGCCCAGGTCCGTGGTACTCCGGCAGTCTGGAAATTGAGGGTGGATTTTAGATGATTTTGTGGAATTTTTTTTTTTAGGTACAACTCGTGGAAAATCTCACAGATTCCATGATTTTGTTTTTGTTTTTTTGTTTTTTGAAGATAACTCGGGGAACTAAGCGAAATATCGAAAAATCTTATGAGAGTAAAAATATTGAGAATTAAATTGTTTATAAAAAATTTAGAATAATATTTATTGATATTTTGCATTGTTTTTGAAATATTTTGAAAAATTAGAATTTCTCTCATCATATTTTTCATTATCTCACTTATTTATCGAGTTATCGCAACATTAACGAAAAAAAAAAAAAAAATCACCACGCTATTTTAACTGTTCAAACATGCTAATATATGGTAACAAACAAAAATTACAAATATAATTTTTGGATTAAAACACACATTTTAAATAGTTTTCACCAGATATTTTCCATGTTTTGAGGATCAAATTAAAGTTAAAAAGTGATGTGTAATTTTTTTAGTTGAGAACAAAAAAAACTTTTCAAGCCCATTGAAAAGAGAAAGATAAGCCAGATGGCTTTTCAAGTGACTTGGCTCATGCAATTGTCAACTATCAGCATGACAAGGCCGTTATATTGATGGATTTACAATTGATGCGATGGGGGCATCACCGCGGAGCAGTTTATATAGAAAGTGAGTGAGAAGTGGGTGTAAAAAAGGTCTTGGTGCTGTCGAACAGTGACAAAGTTCTTTAAATAAGATCCCGACAGAGTCTGGGGGTGTTATCGAGGATTTAACGGGCTGATGGGGGATTCATTTGGTACGATTTAGGGAGGGATTATCTCGTGAGGGGCATTTTAATCGATGAGAAAGGCGCGAAAGAGGTTAAGAATAGTGGGAGGAGTAAAGAAAGCGCTCTTATTTGCCTCACCTGAATGGATTCCTTGCCAGCTTCCCGCATGACGGATCGCGGCTCCGTGTGACCCGGACCATTGCTGTACAACAGGGTCGTATACGGCTTTCCATCCACGTCCGACTTTTTGCTATCCGATCCTGCGGAAATAAACGAATTGTGCGAAACGAACTAAAAAGACAGGAACACACTGACGTGTTGGATGAAGAAAAGAAGAAGAATGAGGGTCCATTAGCATAAATGAAATATTCACGACTCTAGGGATTATTATTAAGAATTATTATTAAGTCGAAATTGTGCATCTGAGAAGAGAAGGAGAAGGAAAAGAAAAAAGTATTTCACAAACCAGCACAACCAAGGATCTTATAATGAATAAAAAATGCCTTAATGCTTGAAACTTTTCAGAAAGAAATAAATATTTAAGTGGAATTGTTCTACAAAACTCTTTTTCAGCCCCATTATATGACAGAGAATATTTTAATTGTATTGCCAACAGTATAGGAAAAAAAAAAATATTTAAATAATAAGGCAGTATTTTTATATATAATTATTATTCTGGAGTTTTTTTTTTTGGTAAAAGAGAAACGTTTATAGATTTTATTTAATTTGAATTGATGTTAACAGTGATTTTTGCGATCTCGAATGATGAAAAATTGTTATTTTTTATTTTTACATTTATATGTAATAATCCGATCGACTAGCAATTGTGCAAGGGCCTTCTCCAGTGTTTTTCGAAGGTCCTAAAAATATTGCAAGGACCTGCGATAGTTAGAGAATGCGCTACAAGCTCAATGCTATTTAAAAAATTCGATTTTTGCGACATTTGACTTATGTAATCATGTAAATAATCATTCTTTTGAGCTGTAAATTTACGAGGACCTTTTTAAAGGTTTTCTGAAGGTCCTGTAGAAATTTCAAGGACCTGAGATAATATGGCACTGTGATATACGCCCAAAGAGAAAGATCTATGCAAGATATGTAAAACTAACTTGATTAAAATTTTCTTTTTTTATCGAGATATTTCAAAATGAAAAATTTTAAAAAACATTAATATCACAAAAAGTAATAACAGAAAAAACAAAAATTTATCAAACATTTTTTATGGAAGACTTAATTTCCCTTAATTTAATTTTTATAACATTTTTTATTGTCTCTCATATTAAATAACTAATCACCTACAAATTCTGAAAATCATTTGAAATTCTACAATATACTCTTTTTAAAATTTTATTATCCAGAGTGAATGCAATATTCGAATTTTTTATGAATTCAACAAAACAACCAAAAAACCCTAAACCGTATACAAATTGCAAACGAACATGAGAGAACGAGAGAAAAAGAAACCCTTATAAAAAATTCATATCAAAAAATATAATAAAAGAACAAATAGCAGCAGCATGAAATAAATATTCAAACGCAACTGTCCAAGAGTGTTTACCACAATTTTCTTCTGTGTCAGATATGAAAATGACTTTTATTCTATCGCGCGCAGTAATGTGATGAAATACATGAGAGTGAAAAAAAGGTAACAATCAAATGAGGCTAGAAAACAAAAAAAAAAACATGGTATTCGGGTTTTCAAGCAGACAGAGAATGGCAATGTTTTATTCAGGTGTCGAGGTTGCATATAAGCTATTCCCTCTCAGGCTGCGTGCAACGATTGCTGTCTGCTCTTTCTGCTTTGCTCTTTTCGTATAACAATGCATAATTTAACAATTCGTTTACTTGAAACTAGGCGGCAAGAGTAGTAAAACTAACTGACTGCTTTAACAATTTACGATTTTGGTTGAATCTTTTTAATTGAATTGTCAGTTGCGGGTCACAAAGAGAGGCAGCTTGATTAAAACACCCGACAGAAAATTTAAGAAAATAGATTAAACATCAACAACACTTGTGATTTATCAATGTGACAGTTAATTCTGATGCAAGCACCTTTGTATTTGGTGCAACACGCAAAGCCCTAACTAAACCGACCTGTCCGTTTTCCCCTTTGCATGATACCTCCTGTATAATACCCTCGCCGAAATCCCTGATGTTCATTGTCGACTCCTGTTATCGAAGATTCTATTTCACACTCTCCTATCCAAATGCGAATCCACTTCGCAAAAGCGATATTATCCAAGCGAATTTAATATGGCTTCGTGAGTATCGGAAATTGTTAGATCGTATTACAAATTGTAGATAATTTGTGGAATGTATATTGCAAGTTTTGTAATAGAAACTTGGATCAATTTTTTGCTTGTTACTTGTAATTTTTTTAATGCAATACAAAATCACGTTTCAAACTAGTTGGGAATAGTTTGGGGATTATTGCAATCAAATGGACTTTTGGAGTTGCTAATGGCAATGAACGCTCCGTGATGAAGGATTTCATCCCTTTGAAGTACCTATAATTGCTTCGTAATATAGCAATAGTGATAAAACTTGATACATTAATGAAAAAAAAAACGATATTTTGCGCTGAATTGTGATTTTTAACGTTGATTGTCGTTGAAAATGACGATTAAATACTTTGAAATTTTAATGGATAAATTTTAATCCAATGTTTTTTTATAGTAAACAATGTTTTTTAACAAAATGTACACAATTTTTAGATTGATATAAAGCTTTTATCCGTTATGTTGAAGTATTTGAGGATAGAAAAAGGTATTTGATGTGAATAAAATTTTTATGATTAAAAACTGGATTGAAATTTACTCATATTCATGAGTAAATTTAAATTTTTCTATGAAAATTCTGATAAAAATGAAGAAATAATTAAAAATTATGATTCAAGAAAAAATTTAAATAATTCTCAAAGAAAAAAAAAAAACGAATTTAGAGCTTGATGCTAAATTTCTAATGTAATAACTATCGATTTTAGAAGTTTAGAAGTTTAAAATTTAATAAAACTTGAAACAGTGTTGAGAAATAAATTGTTGAAAAATTATAACAAAACAAAAAACCTATAAATTTCATTAAACTTTCAACTACTTTAAAAATTTCATTTTTTAAAATAAATTCTCCTCACAATAAAATGATAAAATACCCAAAAATGTATGTACATTCTATTATCTGCCCATAAAAAAAATGTTTTTTAAAGAATTAATTTTATCAACATCTAAACCCAGTTGTCGAGGAAGAATTTTTTTCATCAAAACTATATCTTACACGACGTGAAATACAAGGGAATAATTCAACAGATGAATAATAAAGTATAAAAATGATAATTCGCATAGTTTTAGTATGACTACACGAACAATTTCATCAAGCTAGACATTCTGGACAGTCGGCGTGGGAATATTTTTGCGAATGCGCGTGTTAGAATGATGTATACACCCATACATATATCCTGGCGATTCCATTACGGAAGCGAAGAGACATAGCTGGAATAGGACAATGGCTGGTTTCTCTCGAGTTTCCTGTTGGTGGTGAACCCTCGTCGAATTTCTCCTGACATTACTGTGGCTCGTTTTTCGCCTTTGCGGCACGCCAAAACATCGGATTTCCTGCATTCTCCTTTGGCCTCATTTTATTCGCCCGCACAGTTGAACGTTCTTCTTTACATACGTATATATCTATACATCACGTTTTTCCGTCTTCCTTTCTTAATTACTCGGCCAATTAAAACCTCGGTCCACTGCAGATTGAACAACGTTGACCAAGTAAATTCGTGGATGGCAATCCCAACAGATATCTCAAGTGTATCCTCCAACTCCTCTGCACAGTGACCAAGTTAATTTTGTAGAAACTCACTGTGGAGAACTGCGCACATTCTCCAGACACGTGGCGGCGGCGGCGGCCAAGTTTGCTTGGTATAGCGCGTGGTTTACTTGCTGGTAAATGCAATTTAGCTTGAGCAGACACGATGAAGAGTAGACACGCTTTACTCAGGCTTTGCTCAGGTCCACTTTCCGAACTTGCAGCTAGCAGCATCCCAGCAGAATCCTCTCACTCTCTACGCGACTTGGTCCATTCTCCTGGCAACTTGGATATTCCTGACCATCTCGTGCATGCTGCATTCCGAAAATGCTTTCGACATTCTCCGGCAAATTATGTCAAAACCAACTCTTACTCTAACTTTAGTTCCAACTATTTCTCCTAATCGTAGTCTCAGTCTTGCACAATGCTATCCATAAAGTAAATACACGATGAAACCATAATTGGTGGTTGTTCTTGGCGGTGGAGTGTTCTTCGGGTTGCTAATGAGCATCCTTTTTGTTTAGTGTAAGCTTTTATAGAGAAATGTAGTTGGATATTGTACGATTTTTAGGAGAAAACAATTCGCTGGAGGATTTAATCGTGATATTTCATATTATTTCGTGTGTTTCACATTGTTATTTAGCAAATGGGGGAAATGTAATGCAAATGGGAAGTAAAATCAAAATATAATTTCTAAAATTTTGTTTTGTTTTTTTCCTGATTTCCTGAAAAAGTTAACTGCTCAATAAAATGAGAAAGAAAAAATTCAAATAACCAGAGAGGAAAGTGAAAATTTGATTGTAAATCTACTTAAAAGATTAATATAACCCTAAATTATGTATTTCCTATAAGACATAAAGCCGTTCAAAGATCTTAACTACAGAAACAAACGTGCATAATCACTGTATCTTGTAAAGTCCATTGAAAGATGCATATTCCCTAGTAAACTCTGAAATTCAATGACTGGAATAATAAACTAGAGAATAGTTTATTCATAAAGTTAAACCCTCTCCATACAGCCATGAATCCAAAACTTGGTAATATATATAATCCATGTTTGAATGTGGGTGCAAAAATCGAGTACGAAGAACAAGAAGAAGAAAATGAAAAAAAAAAAAAATTCATCCATAAAAAATAACTTTTAACAATTTTTCCACATAAAAAACTTTTTGACTAATAGATTTGATCATCACTGCACCAATTCAGCGGCTAAAAAAAAAAAAATCGACACTCAAATATACGAAGAAATCCGCAAATCTTGACCAACTTGAATTTCCAATCTTACTTCAGCGTATAACAACGGCAAAGTCTCTTAAACGGCTGAATATATTAATGTAGATTTATGCAGATGCCATACAGTTGCAACTTGAGTCTTTCTTATCGGACTCTTTGCGACTTTACGCAGCGCCACAGAGAATAAATACATTGAATCTCACGACGAAACTCTTTGGGAAATAAAGAATTTTTGTTAAAAGAGAATGCAGTAGTAGAAGATGGAAATAAAAAGCGAGAGAAAAATTAATTCGAAAGAAAAGACAGAGGAATTCTATTTAATTATGTTGAGAGACATTTCTAACATTTTTTCCTAGCTCTTGCTCATTCTAAGTGATGCGATAATTTAGCCTGATATATCCCCATTGAGCTCTTATCCTCTTTCCCTTTCTGGCCGTTGTCGTTATGCAATAAGGCGAGGGGATAAGCGTTACGACCCTGGGACTCTAGATTGAACTTTAGTGGATAGCGAAATGGCGAACGTGCGCAGCACGTAAAAAAAAAAAAGTAAAAAAAAAATTCCTAGAGATGAGAATGCAAGATGCTCACCGAAGATTGGGTTTCCTCGAAGTGTAGCAAGCCCACCGAGAGTCAATACGTGCGAGTGGTCAGCTGTGACTATTAAAAGTGTCTCTGAGAGGTCGATCTCCTCCATAACTGCTCGAACGGCCTCCTCCATTGCCAGAGTTTCATCTAGCGCACGGTAGGCGTTGTTCCGATGATGAGCATGATCTATTCTGCCGCCTGAAAAAATTTTTCAAGTATTAAAATCATTGGAAAGTTCATTACTAGACAGATTGTAGATGAAACAAGATTTTTTTTTGTAGATCTTAAAAATTGCAGACTTGATGGAAGCTTTTTTTTGTGCGACAGACTTGCAGCGAGATAAAAACGACACTTGAGAAAAAGATCTTGTGTAACAATCGTGTAAGTGATCTAATTTTTCTTCGACTTTTAGAATGAAAATTCTTTCTGAAAGTGTTGGAAAAAAGTATACATTTTAAAAGATCGATTAAAATAAAAATTAAAGAAGCTTTCATCACGATATAAATTAGTTTTTTTTTCCAAATTAAATTTTAGACATAAAAAAGTTGTTCAATTTAAATGATGTTTAACAGGATATTTTATCAAGTTTTTAAGCAATATATATCGATGAAATAAAAAAGTTTTTATAAACTATTTTATGGAGATTTTTATTATTGAGTAAGAAAGAAAAAAGGCAATATATATTGATACTTTCTTATGGATATAAAAAATAACCAATAAATAAAATGAAAAAAGTTTTTTTTTTAGTGTTTGATAAGAGGTAATTTTTTAAAAATGTTTTCTCGGTACTGAGACAAAATAATCATGAATTATGGTACTTTTTTTATAGATTGGAAATTCTTCAAGTGTTTTTACGAGGAAAAAATACAGTGAAATATTGTTTGAAATATGCTTTTAACACCATAGTGTTAGTAATGCCAAACGGGCATTTAAAAAAAATATTTTTCGTTGTTTTCAAGATTAAAAAAAAAAATAAGAATTTTGAAAATTTGACAAATTTTCAAAAACTAAAGGAGATACAAAAAAATTTTGTTTAATGTTTTTTGTAGGAAATTTGATTATTAATCAGTTAACTTCAATAACTTTTTTTGCTATCTTGCTTATTTATCGAGTTAGCGTTAAAAAACTAAAAAAAAATCTCGACAGCGGTAAGACATCCAAAGAATTTCCTATTTAAAATTTTACTACAAGAAAGAAAATATTTTTTTTTCATTAAATGTCTTAACTTAAAAATCGAAAAAAAAAAAAATGGGCTGACATAACGTAGATATTTCTACTTGAAAAATTTATAGAAGCAAAACGTATACAGATAAAATATTTTCAAAAATATTTTTGGAAACGTCTCAAACCTGTCTTAAATTAATTAAAATAAACAAAATATAAATAATACTCTAAATTATAAGGCTTTTTGAATAAACGCTTTTTTGATGGTATTTTGACGTGACATAACTCACATTTCAAATAAAAATAAAATTTTATACATCAAAAAGACTATTAAATTTAAATATCCTATTAAACTCAATGTTTTACAAAATTTTCACGAAATATCGATCAAATAAAAAATTTTTATCGAATATTTTATGTGAATTTTTATGACAAAAAAAAACTGTCAATACATATTTTAATACTTTCCCATACAGATATAAAAAATCTTTAGAAAAGAAAACAAAAAAAATTTTTTTTTTTCCTATATTTGTAAACGATCATTAAAATACCATTTTATTTATCACAAATTTTTCGACGACATTTCCGTATATTTCATTAAAAAAAAAAAACAATCCTGATTTATTTTACCAAGTATTTATGTATAAAAAAAAAGAACTCGAATTCTTTGCCAGCAGCAGAGACATGACAAAACTTTCCATTCTGCATCTAAGCCAAATTTTCTACTGAATCTTATTCGTGGTATTAAGATAAGGACCCTCCTCCCCGGATAGGACAAACAGAATCCAACAAATTTCTCTACACTTTATATATACCCCATGCGTTTCGGTCCACGGATTAAAACTCACGATTACAATCGCCGGATTTACTCTCCTCTATTGATTGTAAATTGAGGTCAAAAAAAAAGAAAAGAAAAAGGAGAATCTTTGTTGGCAAAAGATTAACGACCAAGATGGAGAAGCCATGTATATAACTTTTGGTTATTACATGATAAAGCCAAAGTGTAGTAAAAACTTTTTGTGCACACAACATTTGTTGTTCACAGATATAAATGAAAGAGAAAAAAAAAATCTGTCACTGCGACTGATGAGAATGCAGATGGAAATGTTGTTTTTTTTCGATTGATTTTTTTTTACTTGTCGCGTCAAAGTTACTTTGGCTTCACTCAAAGCATCCGACTTCGTGCCAAGAATGTTTAGCTATTGAATCTCGTTCGACTCTGCTGTTGACACGCGGAGTAGACTCGAATAAACGAGTAGATAGAGAGCAGTAGCAACAGATTGATTTATTCCATTCCCGACTTTCTCTATTTCTTCATTATAAATTGTCGCATTTGTCAGATATTTGGGTCATTTTTAATTACACTTACATTCATCTAAGGTAAAAAAAAAAAAACTTAAAATACAATTTAATTTACTTGAATAAAAGTTATAACATCTTAAAATTTTTACTATCGTGTAAATTTAATTGTAAGTGTCTGAGAGTGTGCTTGAATAAATTAGAGGTAGGAAAAAAATATTCATCGAAAAAAAAATAGATAAATGCTGTGTAATTACATTTTGTAGCGTTTGATGGAGACTCAAGGGTTCTTTTACTCCGTTAAATAATTTTTCATGCTTGTTTTAATTGTATTAGTTAATAAATTAGTGAATTCTTTCGTTTTAACAAATTTTTAATCATTATATTCTTGAAATCTCGAGATATTGCGTCAATAATGTGGAATAAGCAGTTTTTCAGTAGAATAACCTGCGTTAAGTCAGCCAAAATAAAATATTTATTGTTTTTGACGTGAATTTTTATTAATAATAATTTTTTCAATGTTCAATTGCAAAAACAACAATTTTTTTTTTTCGTCAAATTTTTGAAGGGGTATACCCTTTGAAAAATGGTGATTTTCTTGATTTTTTTGATTTTTCACTGATAACTCGGTAACCAAGTGAGATAATGAAAAATATTATAGGAGTAAAATGATTCAGCATTAAATATTCTACAAAAAATGTAGAATACATTTTTGTAATATTTTGCTTTGTTTTCAAGATATTTTGAAAAATAAAAATTTCAAAAAAATAGTAATATCTCAAAAACTAAGGGAGATAAAAAAAATTTTCATTTATATTTTTCATAGAAAATTTAGCCCTGAATAATTTTACTCCAGTAACATTTTTCGCTATCTTGTTTATTTACTGAGTTATCGTTAAAAAACTAAAAAAAATACTAAAACTGCGAGATATCCAAGGGGTACCCCTTGCAAAATTTTTCAAATTTTTGTATTTTTTAAATCCCAAGCAAATATTGCAAAATTCATATTAGAAACATATTGAATGCTTCATTCTGATTATTATTATTTTCAATGAATAAATAACCAAATAAATGAATTTTTTTTTTACAAAATTAGCAATATCTCAAAAACTGAGAGAAATACAAAAAAACTTATTTATCATTTTTTGTAGGAAATTTAATAACAAATCATATAATTCTCGTAATATCTTTTATTATCTCCCTGATTTATCGAGTTATTACCAAAAAACGAAAAAAAAATCACGAAAATTACGAAATATCGTCTGTCATAATTAACTAATTATTAGTTTCAAATTTTTTTTATCTTAAAAAATCGTCTAGCACCCACGCAAAGTATGCTAATATATTGTATTAAAAAATTGACTCCGATAAATTAAATAAAACGCTGATTAAAACGAAATGATCAATAAACAGTGTTGTAATTAAATTTTTTCGAGGAGAAATTTACCTTCAACAAACAGGAAGTAGCCTTTAGAATTGCGTTTCAGTATTCTCAGTGCCTTTACAGCCATCTCAGCCAATGAAGGATCGCCGCTGCCAGTAGTATTGCGATCCACGTCAAAGTCCATATGTGAATAGGCAAACAGACCTGGGAACAAAGTGAAATTGCCACGAATTAGAACGGAATGGAAATTCTCGAAGCATTGCCTGATAATTACCAGGTGTTGCAACGCTACATTCAACACTAAAGTCTACAATTATTGGGGCACAGACTTCCTGTCGATGCCAGAAGGCTCGGAGGGTTAATTAAAATACATTGGGCAAAGGCCATTGTCGTTCGCAACAACAAACATGAAAACTCACTCTGCCAGATGTGCCAATTGTTCGATATAATTCGATTAAAGTTGATACTTTTTTTTATCTCTGTACAATCATTTTTTCGGCTAGGCATAGTTGTTTTACACTCATTTATATATTGTTAACGAGTTCGTACTAACTGGAAAATATATTTCAAAGCCTTACCAAGCAGATAGTTAACTTTAGTTGGATCAACTTCGTCAAACTGCTCCTTCGTATAAACATATTTTGCAGCGATATTCTGGTGGCTCTTTGTCCACTCAGTGATGAGATTCCTGCCGTCAAGTCGGCGACCGTCTTTGTCAGGCTCCTCTGGATCTGGAGTGACTTTTGAGACAAAGTGACGCCTTCCACCGCCGAGAACGACCTTTCAACAGGGGTCAAATGTTAGTTTTTCGTGTAAGTTATATGGGAAGAGAAAAAAAAATTTGCTGCAACTTACGTTGAAATTTCTTCCAGGCTCATCTTCAAGCAGTTGTCTGGCTATGTCTTTGCAGGATGCTCGACCTGCTGAAGGCACTTTTCCATCGTCCTCCCAGTAACGACTTGAAGCGTGGGCATAAAGAGCCGCTGGTGTTGCATGTGTCACTCGCGTTGTTGTTACCAGTCCCGTCGATTTTCCTGGAAGAATATTTCTTCTTCAGTCACGATCGTATAATTTCTTTATTAAAAATACTTTCCTAAATTTAATTAAATTTATTAAATTAATCGTATGGATTATATTGGGATTATGATTTAAATTTTTGAAAGGCTAGAAAAATCTAAAAAAAAAAAAATGTTCTATTTGAATTTTCAAACTTTTATCGAGTTTTCTTTATTATTGGATTTTTTTTTTTTTTTTTTCATTTTTTTTCCTTTTTAAAGGATTTCTGCGGGTCTTTAAAAATCTATTTATATGTAGTCGATGAAATAATTACGTTTATGGTTTCAAAACAGAAGTTGAATAAAAATTCAACTTTAAGAATTTTTTTTTGATTTTTTTTGATTTTCTATATTTTATATTTTTGAAGGAAGACATTGATTTGAAAAATTAGATATAAAAAATTTTTTAACTAGATTTGTCATTAGATAATTTTATATCGCGTTTATAAAACCGAAAAGTTTAAAACATTTTACAAGCTAATATCCTTGATAAGGATGCTAATTAGATGAATTTTGCTCAAGATCTTTTTTTTAGTTAATAAAATTTGCTACAAAAAAGATCTTTTGATAAAACTGTTAATTTTCAGTAGTTTTCAAGGTATTCTGATTTAAAACAGTCAGATGTAATGAATGATAAAAAAGTTGCATATACTTTACTTTCTCATATCCTTAATAACGATACGAATTACACAAATTTAGTTAAAAACCTTTTTTGTAGATAATAAAATTTTCTACAAAAAAGATCTCTTGAAAAAAAATTCTATCTCGACTAGTTTTAAAGATATTTTAATTTAAAACATCAACATTTTGCATATTATTTCCAAAAATCACTTTAAAGAGATAAAAATCAAGTTTTTCAATCTAATTATTTTTTTTTTCTATTTTTTTACAAGCCCTATAATCTAGCCAACATTTTGAGATATGACGGAGGGACAGAAAAATGTGAAATAAATGGAGAAATTATTCGAGTTTAACGTAAACGTAATAAATCTTGAAGGGTGGACGTGATTTCTTCAGTGGGAGAAACGAGCGATCGACGAGCGAGCGTCAGAGGTTTTATCATCCAGGCGAGTGGAGGTGTGGAGGGTGGAGTGATGGTCGTAAATAAGAAATTGAATGGAGAGGATTAAATGCCATAACAAACGGGTGGAAAGTGCGCGCAAGCGAATTGCCTGATGTACATATAAACGTTGTGAATGTGTGACGTAACGTGGCAGAAACGTGGTCGTTGGGTTAGTTGGTATATAGTACATCAGTGCCAAATGGCGTGCGATTAATCAACTAGGGTAATTCATCTTAATGACTGCTAACGGACGGCTACACGCGAGTTGTCTAGTGGCCTATCTAGACCATGTTCCTACATCATTTCCAATTTATTTATCAATTAATATTATCCGCAATATATAAACACACTTGTAAACATGCTGAAACAACTTGCCTTGGTCTTGAGCCCAGTCAACGAGCGATGGAACGCGTGCTGTTTTGCTTGACAGACAATTGTCAAACTTGGCCGAAGAGTCTAGTCCCACTGTCTCGTAGTTGGCTTTTACTCCGCACAGAAGGGCTGTTGCACACGCAGACGACTCCCCCACTTGGGCGTCCATGTTGTAAGTCTGAAATATACCATCAACTGTTAGTTTTTTCTGTATATTAAGAATGTATCACATGGTTCAGCCTTCCCTAAAAGGTTTCGGTCTAATAAAATTGAAGTTTTTCTCGAAAAAAAATTTAATACAATGTTTTTTTCGAGGATAAGAAATTTTTTGTGTTCAATTTTGGTTTATTTGATATAAATTTTACGCGATATCGAAAGTTACAGAGGAATATCACGTATCTAAAATCAAAAAAGTGGATTTAAAAAATTTTGTTGCTTTTTTTAAATCAAAATATCTTTTAAACTACTAAAGATAGAAATTTTAAAATTTTTGGACGATATGCTTTTTAGATTTCAGAGACGTGATATAAAATTGTGGACCATTTTATTCTTTAATTTTTATGCTCATTCAACAGTAACATAACCTTTGGTTAATTTTTGACACAAAAAAAAATTTTAATTTCAATTTTTTAGGCCGGAATCTTTAAGAATTACTTAAAAATTCATCTTATACACATTTAAAAATCTCTGGACGTGTACTAATATATTCATACTCTAACTCTTAAAATCTTCATTAAACTTCAGTAAAACATCTATAATACTGTAAATCTCAAACTTTACGATAATCCACCTTAAACTAACAAACTATAATTACAAATTTGTAATCTGAGATATTTCCTAGAAACTTATTTACCCTTCCACAGATACCTTGCAAGTTTAACTTTCAACTTATCAACTGAATTACTCAATTATTTGAATAAATTTCCGCATAATCAACAAATTCATTGCATTTTAAATTCTATTACCAAATTCTTAAGTCTCTGGAGCCCTTAAAAAAAATAGACAAAACTTCAATCGATATTTTTCAAATTTAAAAATGAAAAAAAAAAAAAAAAAAAATCAAGCAGTAAATTTAAAATGACATGTATGACTGACATCACAGCGTTGAAAAAAGCATGATATGATGATAATTCTGGGGTTTCTGGTGTCATTTTTTATGGCAAACTGGTCTAGAATACATAAATCCACTGAAAGACATGAGCAAGATGTTGCTGACAACGCCCAGGGTGATACTGAGTTTTCATCATTTGTAAAACCATCGTTCAACATATCATCCATTTTTTCTGCTTATTACTTTTGTCAAAGACGCCCCTCTAGCTATCACTGTCGACAAATTACCCTTAGCCAAGCAGATGTCATCGGGTCAACGGGTTTTAACATCATAAACTACCCTGCTATCACGTCCATCGCGTGGTTAGAGGTATGATCCTGATCCAATCACCTCTGACGACACTTGTGCCAAATCGATCCACGTGGCGATAGGTCACCCAAGTGTCACTGCTATCCATAAGAGACACAGTCACACAGCTGCCTTATTGATATTTAATGCTGCACGTGAGTTGCTTCGCTTCTACCAATCGTCCTCGACCTCTCGTCGAGCAAATACCCTCACAAACTAGACACAACTTTTCATACGCGATTTTTTGCCGCTAACTTATGCAATCCACTTGCAACACACCCTTAGCCCTAAATATTATTAATATTCACGCAAGTTTTAAATACATTAACAAATATTTAGTGGTATTTGCTGTGTAGATGGACAAGTTTAAAAAACAGAAGTTTAGAAAAATAATTGTTTTTTCCAGTTATTTCAAAGCAGAAAATATTTTATTAGAAGAGACTGGACTCAGTTGAAAGACCGTGTCGATTGAAACACCGAGGATATAAATTCATCGAGTGATTATAAATTAAATTTGGATAAATATATTCAGGTGGAAAATCATGTGACAATGGTACAACAAAAATTCTGCTGTCGTGGGTATTGCAGAGGAATTTAAATAAAATATTTTCTATTTCACAGTGTCAAAGGTGAAATTTTTGTTGCTTCCTTTTTTTTTTTTTTTTAATTCACGCTTACGATTCACTGTGTAGAAATTTGTACGATATACTGCGACAAACGTTGATCTATCAGCCTTAAGAAATTGCTCTTCAAGTGTGTTGAGATATCGAAAGTTTGAATAAGCATGATGTAATTCCATAAATTTTAGAACGTTTGATTGAGTTTAAATTCCATATTTTTCAAAATATTTCAAAAACAAAGCAAAATATCAAAAAAAGTTACTCTACATTTTTTGTAAACAATTAAATTTCCTATCATTTTACTCTTATACCATTTTTCATTATCTCGCTTATTTTTCGAGTTATCGCCACATTAATCACATAATCACACGATTATCTCACAATACTGTCCCTAAAACAAGATTGCGTTGAAATAAAAATCCAAAAAAAAAACCCAATATTTCCCTAGCAGTCGTGTTGACTGATATTTTTTCCCTCGGGAATGTTGCTTACACACAAGGTCCATTTCTCAAGACACTTGTGCACTTGATTATTGACAAGCGCAGCGCAATAGTAAGCCAAAAGGCGTGACCAAGTGGCAGAGCACTTGCAGTCACGGCTCGTCTGCCGCAAATCGTCTGGGCAAATGTCGGAAACGACCACTGTGCGGTCAACCTGAAAGCCACTGTTACTGCTGTCGCATTCGGCCCAGTTTATCCGCAGCAGCCAGAGCTTGTTGAACTTTGTAGGAGTAAAGATGATGCTGTATGGCTTCATCCTTACTATTGCCTCCCTATATTCCATGTATAAACGGCGAATGTATTCGAGGAGCATGTGGGCGGCAGTAATGCAAGAAGTAGTTTCCACGTACGTCGAGGGATAAACACACCACTGGAATATATTTTGCCTTGTGTTTACTTATCCAGAATGTGTGTGTCGAACATGTTGAGGAGCAGAGATCAACGATGCTTGTACCTTTGAAACATCCCACTGCTTTCTTTGGGGAATATCACGGGGGCTTGAGTCCTGTCGTTCTTTTGATACTGTGCCAGGAACACTTGCTACACGTCGCGCTGCTTCCAAGCTGCGTATTATTTGCTCGCAAGTTACTTCAAATGTCTTCCAACACTCTCCTGTCGTATTCCCTCTGGCTACGTATTTTTATATACCGACGACGCCTTGCTTCTTGACATGGCTTGTATCCTCTCTCCATCGCCATGCAAACTAAATCTTGTAGGCATTCACTTGAAATTTTTTATCAGCTTTTTTAATATCATGGCATTGTAAACATCATGTTTATGCACAGTTTTTAACGCTTCAAAATATAGAAAAGAAAATTTCATTTACTACACTTGAATTTTTTTACAAAATTGTCAAAGAGGATATATCTCTTGGAAATGATTTTTCGTTGTTTTTTTTTTTTTCAGGATTTTACTCACTAAATAAACAATCTATCGAAAAATGTAATGAGACCTAAGCTGTTGAGAATTCAATTCTCTATAAAAAATCTCGAACCAACTTTTTCTTATCTTTCTTACTTTTTGGCATATTAAAATTTTTACAAAATATTATCCAACATCTACCAGACAATAATAAAAAATACAATACTTTTATTCATCAAACAATAACTTCTTTCTATCCAATAGAAAATTTTCATGAAACACCAGTGATTTTATTTCAAAGCTACAAAATCTAATAAAAAAAAAAAAAAACAAAGAGAAAAATTCCCCCTTGACTTTTTTTATTCTACAAAACAACGAAACACCCGGGTGTATATTTCTTACGAATTCACAAAGAAAAAAAAAATCCTCAAGAGAGTCTTTAAAGAAAGCCCGAAGGAATCCAAACAAAATTCTGATTGTATAGTCGCAGAAAGTGTCGTGAAGGAGGGCTCTATACATTTTTCTACAAGTATGCACCTATGTGAGAACTATGCAACACAAGTTCAGCAAGCAAAGGAAAAGCTTTGGAGTTTGTAGGTAACTGGGTTGGTACATGGCAAAGGTGTCCATAAGGGCAATACCAGAGTTTTCCTCTGCAAAGTTCAAAGGCATTGCCTGAAGCACCAGCAGCAGCAGCAGCAGCAGCAGAGTATACGAAAATAGAAGTGATATAAGCCTGGACCTATGGATGAATCCAACTAATCCCAAGTGTACATATGTATATAAATGCTTACAAGCTTGTGCTTTATCACCTGCAGGCTCATGTTTGAGTTTCTATACTCTAGTTTTGCACGTTTCCAATGTATATCTGCTGATGGACAAACATAAAACGCTGTGTAATGTGTGTCCCTTTGTTGGCTTATCACTCATGCGACTGCTCAACAGTCCGAGTAGACCCAACTCTCATTCCTAAATATGGACTTGCCTCAAGGCTTTGTCTTATTAAGCTGTTTCTCCACGACACCATTCCCTAGACGCGAAATACAACATTCAATTCATGTCCTCCCCCAAATGAAGTTGAATTCTGATGGGAATTTCCTGGAATTATTCCCTTTTATTGTATCCAACAATGTAGACTTTTGTTATTGATCGTCTACCATCAATGTTGAATTATATCATGGAGTTATAATGTAGTTCGGAGGGTGAAAAAAAAGTTATAAATCAAAGATATCCAACTAATCCGTTGTTTCTACTCTAAAAAGACTTTTTTTTTTCTTGCTCCAGGCTGTATAGAATTTTTTTTTTGTGGATTTTATTAATATTATTTATTATTCTGTGGATTTAAAAATCATTATTTAAAAGGCTTACTGTATATTTGAATATTACAGGGGATTATTGAAAAAAAAATGTATCAAAAAAATATAAATCTTGGGGGTTTTTATTTATTTATTTTTTTTCATTAAAAAAGTTGAATAGACTATTTATTGTTTTTTTGTCGATTGTAAAGAAATATTCTGAAACGCATTAAAGAATTTTGTAATATACAGAATTAATTAATTTGTTTAAATACTATTTTATTAGAAAATAATAGATTTTTCAATTTTTTTACAATGAAAATTTCTTTTAAAAGAGCAGTGGCTTCATGACACAAAAGGAACAAAAAAAACTAAAAGCGTTTGACACGCCTTACCTGTTGGTGGTCGGATTTTACACACCGCCCTTTTTGTTCCGAATTTTATAGAGGCTACACACTTGATAGATTTCTTTATAGCAATCTATCTACTTTAAAATCGAATAAAAAAGTGCGAGAAAATCAGAAAAAGCCGAAGAATTTTTTTCAAAGCTTGTACGTTAATTTTTTTTTTTTATTTCCAACTGCAGTTTCAACCGATTGAACAAATAGAGGATACAAAATAGAAAACACGAGTTTATGTCTCGATTCACGAGATACGAGAAAAGTTAAAAACTTTGTTTGATGTTGTTTTGATTTTTTTTTTTTGCTTTCAAGAATATAAATTTTATTGAAAGTGGAAAACGTCAAAAACAACAACAAATCGAATTTCAAAAAAAAAAAATAAATAAATAAACACTTTACCACAAATTCTTAAATCCCTAATCCTTAAAAACAAAAAAATTCTCAACCTTTTCACTTTTTCAATTGATTATATAAAATTAAAAGCACACAAATTTGTAAGAATAATTTTTACTAGTCTCTTTTATTCTTGCTGAAATCCAAATCAGGAAGGATCTCAAGTGAAACTTTGATACAACTTATAAAGTTTTGTGCTCTGATAGTGGGGAGACTTCAGGAAGTCAACGATTCACCCTGCATACATCTGACTAAGAACTTTGCGACAAAAGAGAGAGAGGGGAAATATCGTCTGCGAGTGAACGAGAGTAACTCTGGCAGCCATATAGAACGAGTGTATGAGCTCACGTTGCCTTAGCTAACTTAATTTCAACTCGGATCTAGTCGGAATCGTCGAGGAATTTTCACATTTGTAGCAGCAGAAGTCACGAAATCTCCATAATTTATTTCAAAAAAAATCAAAAAATTCATTTTTTACGTTTAAAATAACTCCTAACAACTCAGTACAAAGTTTAAATCATCAAAAATAGTTCATTACGATCAGTCGGCAACTTATTGACATTACAATAATTTTTTTTTACAATAGTTTTTAATACTCTAGTGTATTCAATAATAAATTTAGACTATTAAAATCAATTATTGTTTTTTGCGATAGTTTTTGATGGTGAAACTTTTGAAAGGAGGAGGGAGAAGGTGTCGGTAGGACTTTGGTGAATATTTGGAGAATATATAAGACACTAGAGTAGAAGATCTGCAGCTCCCAGAAGGTGTGCAGCATTGGGATGATGACTTATGAGTAAAGTTTACAAATGTCGAAATGAGGGAATTATTCAAAGTTGCATCGATCACACTCGCATGGCTCAAGTGTGCATGAATCTATATATATGTATATAGGAAACTGCAGTAATCTAAGTCATTTTCCGATGCTAGAAACGGATTTATAGTAATAATGTTACCCAGGAGAGTATACACAAGCTGGGATGCCGACGAGAAATTCATTGAAATAATATTGAGCTATAAATGGAGACAACCTGAGGGTGATATTAATCTGGATGATTTATGGATAAATGATTTATAATCGAACTTTCGACGATAAAAATAACTTTAATATATACTAGAATAATAATGCGTGCTCTACACGCTGGATGACGACTGCTAAAAAATTAAACTATGGCAGGTACAAACTTGCAGGGGGTTTTTGGAAAAGATTTCCGGTCAGTACAACTATTTATCACTCCTTAAACCTCGCCATACACCATTATTTCTTTGGTTAAATTAATTTTTTTTTATTTTTAATTTTATCGCAAGGCCATAAAATATCCAACTATTCCATAAAGAAAAGTGGTGACGCTTAAAAATATTATTATTCGTACAGAAGTGAAGAAGTTTTAATTTTTTTTTTCTGCTCAAAAAGAAAAACAATAAATTTTTTTGTTAAAAATTCATGTTGAAAAAAATTATTCCTGGCATTTATACGTTTATAATTTTGTTATTTAATCAATTGATGTAAAAAAAAATTTATATATAATATTTTTTTAGTAGAAAAATTTATTTAAAATATTTTAAAATATCTCGTGGAAGAAGAAAATTTTCTCTTAAATTTTATAAAATAGTGAAAAGAGTAAATTCGGTTTTGATTCAGCATGTATAGAGGTATATCACGAACAAGACAGAACCACACGGCATTTGAAGAGCATCCGAGAATGCTATCGGTACAATGGTCACGGGTTAGAAATAAAAATCTGAGAAAAGTACGATCAGGATAATGTTGAGCGTAGAAGCGCAGTGAAATGTGTTTAAAGATTTCTACAAATATTCTCCGACATGGCCCGAAGGAAGAATAGACGCACTGGCTGATAGTAAATGGGTATAACCACTCGGCTGGCGCTACCTTTTTCCAGCGCACACGAGCTTCGTGAGTCGAAAGAAGAGTCTAATGCTTAAGAGCGTTTTTTCTCAAGCATTTGTGCACGCGCGTGCGCGCGCTTTCTCTTTATATTTCAAGCTTCTCTATGTCTTCGGGCAATAAGATCCTCTTAGGTAGAAAAATAGCGAGAAGAAACTCGAGTGAGTTGAGAGTTCGTGCAAGAAAATACCGTTCGACCACTTACTAACTCAGTACAGTCTGTTTTGCCTTTATTTCCTTTTTTCTTACCCCTCTACCCTCTTAACAACGCCCAGCAATAAATATCAGCCTTCATAAAAATTTGTAAAACATTTAAAACTTCCTATTATTGGTCTTTGTTGATCTTTTTCTCCAGATATCTCAAGAACAAAGATACCAATTGAATTTTCACAGGAGATCGTTTTTGTAGACAATAAAATTCTGTAGAAATAATATTTCATTCAAAATCTCCCTAAACTCTTTGGTTGTTGAGATATTGTTAAAAAATAAAAAAAAAATCTTTAAAAGATCGACCTATACAAAAATGTTTGTTTTTTTTTGTGATCCTCAATTTATATACAGAAGCGGATACTTAATAATTCAATTTTTTAAAATATCAAATGAATGAAATTTCTCGAACAATTTGATCTGTCTCATAAAAAAAAAATTTATATCCCAAGAAATCTAATTTTTTCACCTTTCAGGAATTTTTTTACGATCCAACAGAATGGGTCTGGATGCATCAGAGTTGACTACAGTGTTTCTAGCGTACATATCGAGCGCATTTACGACAGCGGTAAATCGTAAATATAGATCAGGGATTGTAAGGAGAGCCCTTGCCACCCAAGTCAGGCGAGCAATAAAAATGTTTACATGTATGGACATTAAATAAATAGGTAAATAAAAAATTCTGCAATTTACCTGCAGCGTGCGTGTGGCAAGCGTGCAACTATGCGTTGTCGAATGGAAAAAAAAAATTCACTTGCAAAGCGAAACGGAGGAAAATATTTTCCCTTTGAAATAAAAAAAACCCCCAAGTTTTTATTTAGTTATTTTCTACCTTGGTTAAAATCACACGAGCATTCTATGCGCACCGATGCAATGAATATTCACAGACATTTAAAAAATACCTCGCTAATGTTCCTACCAGTTTATTAATCCTGCGTTTGCTCGATGTATTTACGTGCATTCGTACACGAGACTGTTAATTGCTGAGGGGGAAAAAAAAATTGCAAACAGCGTTGAGATGTACAAATGAAAAAAATTTATATTGCCAAATAAAAAAAAAACACGAGGTTTTTTTTTTCATTTATCAAACTATTGTGTTTTATATTCCAAATTATTAATATATTGTTCAATTTATTTTTAATATCAATTTTTCAACTTATAAATCGAAAAAAATAATAAAAAAAATTATTTCAAGTCTAAAATAGGAATTTTTAACTTTGACAAACAGAAAAAAAATTTTTTTTTACTAATTTTTTAGTGTTAAAAAATAAAAAAAAAATCTTAGAAGAATTTTTTTAAATAAAGAATACAGAAAAAATTTTTTTTTTACTTAAAATATCAGTTTTTAACGTTGATAAACAAAAAAAGGATTTAAAAAAATAATATTTTGTGCTTAAATATCAACTTTTACAGATAAATGTATAAAAAAATAGTTTTACTAAATTTTTTGACCTAAAAACTGTAAAAAAGTGATAAATTGATTTTCAATGAAAAAAAAAAAAAAGGGATCCCGAGCGCTTTGGATTAGTAAGTATGGAGAAATAACTTAGTTATAGACAGGATAATTAGAATAATTTGTTTCTGAGTGTAATAACCAAGACTTGGCGAATATTGTGGTGGTTATATATGCATGTAATTGAATTAGTCCACGTTCGATATGAAAAATTGGCTTGTAGAGCAGTTTCGTAACTCGTTATCGTAACTAACTCAATAACATGAGGCATACCGCAGCCCTCGATACATTAACCAAGTCGATAATCTAATTTAACAATTATTAATTCTCATTGATAGTTCAAAAAAGTGCTCTGTAATACTCGGCAAAAAGTTTTTTGATCCGAGAAAAAATTCTTTTTTTTTAAAAATATTTTATAAAAAAGATATTTTGTCTACATCATATTATTTATAGATTGAAATAATTGTTTTTGATTTAATTTAAAAATCCCATACGCTACAGAGTGTATATTTTGACATTTCAACAAGAAATTTGAGAAAGTTGTGAATTTTAAGTAGTAAAATCGATGTTTCGTCAGCCAGAAAATTTTTTTTTGTTATAATCAATTAAAAAATGTGAAAAATAGTTTTTTGAAATCATTTTTAATGTAATTACTTAAAAAAAATTTTTTATTCTATGAATAGTTTATGAAATATAATGAATTTTTTTTAATTTCGCATTTTCAAAATATATCGAAAAATAAGTGAAATACAAAAAAATGTTTGAATACGTTTTTTATAGAGAATTTTATTCCCAAAAATTTCGTGAAGAAATCAACTTCTTATCATGCACGATAACTGAAATATCGCTGAAAACGCCCTCGAAAATTGCAAAATTTTCATTTTTAATGATATCAAACAAAGTGAAAAATGGTTAAATCATAAATCACACCCTTAGTCTATACATAAAGGTAATTTTCAGGAAATAAACTTAAGGGGTGTGCAAAAAGAAAAATCAATTTTGTCCACTTTAAATATTCCTTTTTCTCCCTCATTTAATATTAAAAATATGTAGTTTAATACTTATGAGTTTAAAAATCACTAAGCCATTGTTGAATAAAAAAATTTTTTATGTCGTCAATAAACTTCAATTTATTAACTTGTAATATTTCATAAAAATTGCTATCCATTTGAGTTCATGTATAACGCCTTCATAAAAATAATCATTTTCCCTCTCAACAACTTTACAGCACAATAAATACTCTTAATGCTCTCTAAAGTAATGAACTAAAACTGGAAATAACTCGGTACAAGTGTGCGCACGAAGAGCTCAGAGAGTGCAAGAAAAATTTATTAACAAATTAACGAGTAATTGAGATAAAGTGTATTCACATAAAAGCGTTAACTTTATACGCCAAGCGTTTTCAACTTGCATATATCATTAAAAAAAAAAAAAAAAATTTGCAAATGCAAAAGACTGCGTTCCACTGCGCGCGGGATCAATATGTAATACGAACAAAGAGAGAGAGAGAGAGGGTGCGGATTCAAAGGGCGCTCTACACACGACTTTCAAAAAACAAGGGTGAAAAATTTCACGTCGACGACGCGCAAGTTCGGTCTGACGAGCTTGAAACATTGGAAAAAAAAAAAATAAAAAAAAAAATGCTTCGCTGTAATACAAAAGAATGCTTTCACCATTGGTTTTCACGCATAACTGCCAACTGGCGCTGTATTCAACCATGAATATCACCTATGTATTTTTTAAGCGAACACCTTTATGGCCACTTTACGCCTAAACTAAGCTAAAAACTGTCCATAAATCAAATAATACAATACGGTCGATGGTTTTTATTTTTTTTTTAAATTGTTGGATAAAAGCATTGAAAATAATAACAATATTCTTAACGAACAATTGAATATGCTTCTCAGATGAATTTTGAGATGTTTAGTAGAGATTTATAAAATAAAAAAAATTTGAGAAATTTTGCAAGGGGTACCCCTTGGACATCTCGCAGTTTTAGTATTTTTTTTAGTTTTTTACAGATAACTCGATAAATAATCAAGATAGCAAAAAATATTATAAAAGTAAAATTATCAGGGAGTGAATTTCCTACAAAAAACATGAATAATTTTTTTTTCTATCTTTCATAATTTTTGAGATATTACTATTTTTTAAAAATTTTTATTTTTCAAAATATCTCGTAAACAAATCAAAATATTGAAAAAATGTATTCAACATTTTTTGTAGATAATTCAATGTTGAATCATTAACTTTGAATAACATTTTTCATTATTTTGCTTAGTTACCGAATTATCAGCGAAAAACGAGAAAAATCGTGAAAACAGCGTGATTTTCAACGGCGAAACTACTTTGAAAATTTGACTTTCAATAATTAATAAAAAAATAATGGTTTCGAGAAGAATGCCTTTACTAAATTAAAAAATACTTAAATTACAATAAAATTAGAATTTTTTATTTAGACAATAATTTTTATCGACTAATTAGTTGTGACACGTGATGTAGATTCAATAAACAACATGGCTGATGATTTATAGATAGTGATTTTTCATCAAGCAAGCCCGATTGCCCATTATTATTACACTACAAGCTTCGTAATTATCGACTTGACTGTCTGGAATTAATTAATGCGCTCATTATTTGTTCCAAGTATATAATAGTGATTGCGAACAAATTATCTTGTTAATGTTGGATATTCGGGAAATAATGGACCGTCGAGGGTCTTTTTATGCTGTGATATATATCACACTATTTACGAGACATCCATGCAATATATATTTTTTATTTATTTATCAAATTTCTGATTATAAAAAAAATTTTAATGGGCAATAGGGATCATAGTTGACGGCTTTTGAGTTATTGTCCAACAGTAAATGACACCCATGCATAACCATTTTAGCTTAAATGCGAGTTTGAGGTTGGTTTTATATAGTAATACGTCGTAAACCACGACAGTAACGATATTTTCGGGTTTTACAATCCCTTTTTTTACAACCGATTGATGGAAAACGTTCGTTTCCACGGTAAACTACCAACAAAAAAGTGTAAAGAAAGTTATAGAATCTTTAGTATTTTTTTGTTATATACCATGTCTTATAATGTGAAAATGGGGCTTCATTTTTTCTGTTTTTTAATTTTTTTTTGTGTATAGATGGATTAAAAAAGTTAATTAACAGTGAGAACTTTATGTAGAAAAGTGGGGAAAAAATTTTTTTAACCATTCAAAAAATATGAGAGATAGAAAAAAATGTTATTAACATTTTTCCTAGAGTAAAAATAAACGTTCATCATAAAATTTCTTTGTTATATTACCAATTCATTATTTTAAACATCTAAAAATTCCAAAAGATTATTCAAAGAATCTAAAAAAAAGCTCACAATGATTCATAGTGTTTTAGATCGTATAAATTGCTTAAATCCATTCTACGTTGCAGTGCAGCCAATCTCGACAAAGTATCGGTATATTTCATGTCTCTATAGTCGACGTTTGTTTGAAATACATCAGTTAATCTGTGTACATCGGGGATTTTTTAATCAACTGTTTCAACACTGTTAAAAATAAACCGTCAAAGCAACAAAAAATTTTTTTTTCCCTCCTCTCTAATAAACTCAAGTATTTTATAAAAACATATTACCGACAAATATTTTTTTATTGGATATAAAAATTATTTTTAATAAAAAATTCATCTCTGGGGAATTAAAGTCCGTGATATCGTGAATTTTCATTTTTTCCACTTTACACTTTCATAAAAAAAACACTCTTTTAATCGAGTAAAATTCATTTTCATAAATTAAAAATTAACTACAGTGCGATTTGCTCGTCAATGCACACCAAAGCGAGGATTCAAAAAAAAAAAAAGGCACAGGAAACGAAGAAAATTGTGAATACGAGATTTTGTCTGATTGCATGCGCTCGCTCATCTCTTCTTCAATTTTTTTTTTTTTATTTCGACTCTATCCTATATACGTTTCAACTTTAATTTATAATTCACAGTTGAAATGAAACGTCCGTTAACTGCGCTTTCTGACGTTTTTCCATTAATAAAAATACAAAAAAAAATTTAATGTCAAACAAGAAAAATTGGTATGAAAAAATAGGAAAAAAAAAGTTTAATTTTAAATTTATATGGTTTAATTGAATTTTTCTATATAGCGCAATTTCAATGACACTTTTGTAAGCAACAGAAGACTTTGAAGAACGCGCGACGCATGTAGATATTTATTGCTTTTTTTAAATAAAAAAGTGGAGAGAAAAGACATTGAGTAACGTTAGTAAATCATTTCCAGGTCAGCGCTCGTGTTGAATTTCGATAAATAACATCTGGGCTGTATCCACAAAACACGTGCACTGAGATTTTTCTTTTATGCACAATTTTTTCTCTAATTAGAGGGTACTGGTATTTATGTAATAAATATATTTTTTTTTCGTTAGTTAAGACACTAAAGGAATTTATTTTTAACTGAAATAAAACACTCGCCTGTCAGTTATTCACAGAAAAAACAAAGAGAAATCTTATTGATGAGAAGCAAATTTTTTTTTTTTTTTTTTCATTTAAAATCACAAAAAATTATTTCTTTATTAAAAAAAAAGTTTTTAAATAATAAAACTGACTATTATTTAAAGCTATAAAAAAGTTTTAGTACGTTTCGTTGAGATAAAAAAAATTTCATAGGGTTAGGACCTTGGATATCTGGTCATTTTCGTGATTTTTTTCAGTTTTTTGTCGATAACTCGGTAAATAACCAAGATATCGAAAAACACCACATGAATTAATTTATTGGTCATTAAATTTCTTATAAATAACGTTTCACAAAGTTATTTGTATCTTCATCAGTTTTTGAGATATTACGGATTTTTGAAAATGTTAATTTTTCACAATATCTCAAAAATGAAGCAAAATTTTGAAAAAATGTATTCTTAATTTTTTGTAGGAAATTGAATTTCCTATAATTTAAAATCTATGACATTTTTCATTATCTCGCTTAATTATTGAGTTATCAGTAAAAAATCAAGCAAATCACAAAAATGACGAGATATCCCCTTGCAAAAATTTAATAAAAAAATTTTCTTAGAGTAATTTTTTTTTTATTTGAAAGAAACCCTGACCCAGATATTTTGCAATAAAATACGAGAGGATAGAGTTCAATTGATGATTTGGATGGCTTGAGTTGCTGTTTATTTGATATTACAATGCGTCAAGGAGGAAACACATCACTTGAGTCTCTAATTTGAGTGGAAAACACGAAGCAAAGCCCGGCCCCTCATTCGTTGGCAGAGGTTGGAGAGCGAGTTGAAAACGAGTTGGGAAAGGAATAAGTATGTCGAAGAAGCGTGTAGTAAAAGGGGTGGAGTTGAGTGCGAGGCTTCTCAAATGTACCATAGAAACTGCAGGCACGAATATACACATATATAACTTTGGTGGCGGGTTAAAGAAAATGTACACACATCTGCAAAGATTCCAACGGGCCAAAAAGGAGCTCGAAAAAAAAGGGGGGAAAAAACTCAGGATGGTGTGGGGAAGATACCGTTAACGACATCACGCGTTGTGCAAGTGCATGTTGTCTTAGTTGAGGGAAAAAATGGCTTACATCGTCTACGCCTTTATTTTTGCCGACGAGGCCCTTATTTACTTCCTAGATATTTTTTTTTAATATTTTATTATGAATAAAACATTAAGAACAAATTTTTTATGTAGAAAAAACACTTTTTGATAAAAAAACTATGGATTTAAAAATTTTGGAACACTATTTTATTTTTTTTTATGTACTTCAAATTTTGGGACATCAAAAAATCAGATTCAAAATATATTTCACACCTGAATATCATATTTAAAAAATCCAATTTAAATCAATTAAACTATTCGTTTGATTGAAAATCAACGAAAAAAAAAACCCCTAAATTAATTTTCTACCAATATGTATTATATCCCATAACCTGTGGGGTGAGTTGAAAAAGTTTTATAAACGAAATATCCAAGGTATATATACAAGAGGATTGAAACTATACTTGATTGAAATGTTTGAAGGTATTTTCAGAAGGAAAAACACTTTGGTTCAAAGAGTTTTTACCGATATATATATATACACGTTCACGCGTGATTTTATCTAACGTGTCGTGCCAATACTCGTCGGTGGGCACTGTATCTCAACACTGCCCTGAGACACACGGCTTAGAGTCAGGTTATGAGAAGAACGCGCGAGTGGGCGAGTCGGGTGAAACTCACGTTCTCTGAGAGAGTATCGAGAACGCTTACGCTCGGTCACGTATCGCGGCAGTGGCGGTCAATAATCCAATCACGAAACGCCCGTCCTGAAAATGTAATTTTACTCTGAACTGCAGTGAGAACCGAAAGGAAAAAAAAATTTGACAGCTTGGCACTTTCAAATGCGAGCGGAAACGTGTGACAGCAAAAATATTCTAATTACCATTGTGAAAACATCTTTTATATTTAAAATAACCAAAATAATTCTTTTTAAAATATTTTTCAAATTATCTTCGAAAATAAAATAACTTTAAAATCTATGAAATTTAAATAATTATATTTTTTTTTAACCAACCTCTCACACACTGAGTATATTTTTTGGGTATAAAAATGGAGAGGTAAAAAAATAGCAGATATGATAGAGGTACACGTTATATACGCTTTGAGTGTGTTTTTTGATGGTTAATTATTCACGTTAAAATTTTCCTGTGTATGCCTTCTCGTGGGAAAAGCGTTGGAAAAATAAATAATTTATCCCAGCACAAAAATACCACACAGCCAAGTATATACATATATATCTCTTTGAAACAGGAGAAAATGCTCAACAATATCCACCTTTCATTTGTGGATTTTACACACGTGAAATTGCACAATCCGAATATAATTATTCTATAAATGAGATAAAATTCTGACAGGTTGATTATTATCTCTTGAAAAGATATATTTTTAATTTTTTTTTTCCCCCCCCGCTATTATTTTTCTCGGAAATCCCCGGTAAAACATAGAGGGGATTTTTAAAAATAATATTGTCAAGGAAAAATTGCGTTGTTTGGTCTCTGCTGGCGACATCACAAGAGAGACGAGAAGAAAAAACAAAAAAAAAGACAAATAAAAAGAAGGTAATTCACGTCTATAGATGTTCGATTGTATGATGTGCCAGATGGTAGCCATTTTCCAACACATTCTCAACGATAATACTCTACTCTTGTGTCCAGACAAATTGAAATTTCCCTTGTGACTTTGAGATTCAACGCTTTTTCCGCATTACAGTTCATTGATTGCCACGTTTTTTCGTGCCAAACCTTCAATTCAACCAAAAATATTACACACTAAGTAGACTTGAACCTACGAACCTTGTAGTTTGAGAACTCACGCACGCAACCAAGGCACTATGGAGATACAGTCATGAATAAAGGATTTATCGGCATTTTCAGAAGATTTTGACATAAATTCTGATTCAAAATAACAACAAAAATTTTTTTTGTTTCATCAACTGATCAAAAAGTAATGAAAATAAATTATATATGAGCGCAGAGAATTTTTATTATGTTTCAAATTTTTTTCCGGAGGGCGTTTAAGCGGATTAAGCTCTGCTGTATGGAATAAATTTCAGTTGGACATCTTGATAAGTTTGAAGACATTTGAGATAAAAAAAAATTTCAATTAAATTGATTTTTTAATCGATAAAATGGTCACTTTCTTAGCATTGATAAAAAAAGATATAGGTATGTAGAAACTAGTATCGAAATAAAACAAATAAACGAGCCGCGAGAAAGCATCAGGCGAGTCACGATACAAAAGAACGCTTCAGTGCAGAACGATTCGCGTTTACGACAACACCGTGGCCCTGTCCACTTAATTTAGCACTGCACGACCGAATAAACTTTTACGATCCATCCCGTGAAACTCGCGCGGTCACTTGAGCGCACACTCATCATATTGAGGGCATTTTGTGCAAGGGACGAAAACATAGCAAAGAAAAATCATATCTCTTAAAAACAATGATCTGTAGTTAAAAATTAATAACAATCTAACGTGAAATATCATAAATATCAACAAAATTTAATAAAGATTACGATAAAAAGATGAAAAATAAGATATTTTTATGAAAATAAAATTTAATTCTCACATGTTTGACTGTTAAAAAATTTATATATAAACAGAAAAACTCAAAATTGGGTGTGAAAAAAATTTTAACCTACAAAAAAAAATTTGATTTTAAACAAAAAAAAAAAATAAATCTAAAAATATTGAAAAAATATGAAAATATAGAGATTATAGATTATTGATGAAAAATAGGAAAATTAAAAATTTCTATAAGCAGTAAAATATGAAAGTGACCGCAGTAATACCAACTGTCACCACAATAACTGTCATTATTATTTATCTGGTTTGTTTCTTTTTTTAGATTTCTGTCGCCACTGAAGATCATTAAAGTCCACGAAAGTGTAACGACCGTTTCATTTGACGCTGCTTTTTATTACCCAGCAGCGAGCAAACATAAACTCGAACGATCGACACAACATATATGCTCTAGAGTGAAAAAAAGGGTTTAAAAAAAAACGAAAAAAGCGCATTGAAGTTGATGAAGTTGGTTAGCAGTTAACTGAGAGTGGAATAAAGGTCGATTGTTATCTAAGAGCTTTGAGCTTATTTGTCCCTTTATACCGTCTGCCAACTTGGGCTTGTATACGCATTGTTGCCAACTATGTCGTACATTTCGGTATGTTTACGTATCCGGCATGTACTCAACTATGTAATTATACCTACTGCATGCACGCGAAATTTTACACATAAATTTACAAACTATAAAGCGAAGATATAATTTGAATCTTTTCATCAAACACTCCAACAATAATTCAACTATAAAAATTTTGTTGTAACAATGAAGAATTATAAAAAATTGTTTTATGATATTCGTTTAATTTTTTAAAAAGTATATTTAGCTTCTGTAATTCAGAATAACATTTAAAAAATGAAAAAACTCAAGATTATATCTATTAAAAACATCAATACACATAGTGTCACTAATTATATTTTCATTGGACAAAAAATTTTTCATATAACCGCATTGAAAATAGTAAAGCCAAAATTTGAAAACTAATTAAAATTCTATATATAAATAAAAGAAATATACACATTAAATTATAATATAATATCAGATTGAGTTTTAGGAAAATCCAGTGGGAAATCAGCATGGACGTGAGATAAAAATCAAAAGTCACTTTGAAGTTGAAAAAAAAAAAAAAAACATATTCATTTGAATAAAAAAAAATGACGACAGGCATCGCGTAATATATGTGATACTTTTTTAAAATGAACTTTTCATAAACATGAATGTATATTGGAAAATAAATACTATATGAAAGTAAATCGGATTTACTGAGCATACTGAAGTTGAAACCCGAAGTGTATTTTATTTTATGAAATATTATTTCAAGATATTTTTATATCTGCATAAATCGCTTGAGTTTATATTATACGTAAGGATCATTCTTCTTATTTCCCATGTTGCAATTTAAATCCCATAAATAATAATAATAATAATAATATTGCGAGTTGCATCATAACTCGTTTGAGACACGTGGAATCCCCCTGGGTGTTAACGCACGACTGATTTGCTGCGGTTTGCTAATAACGTGACAGAAGTTGTGCCTCAAGAAAATAATACATATATACATTGGCTGACTTTGAGAGATCCCCAAAGACGTTTCGGTAATGTAAAGTAGCGTGAGTAGCTCTTAAAACTTCAAAGTATATTGGAAGTAGTTCTCGTAAAAGTCATATCATGATAAAGCTAAAAAATTTACTTATTTCACAACTCTATAAATAAATAAAAAATGGATTTTAAAAAAATCAATAATGATATAATAATTTATTAAAAGGAATAATTCATGTCACGACGATCGATGAAAATGTAAAAATTACAATATCAAAATTTAGGTAAAATGAAGCAGAATATAAAAAATATGTATAGGACTAAATTTATAAGCAATTAAATTCCCTAAAAAATAAGCACCTTAACTTCATTCTATAACCTCAATATTTGACGGACAAAAAAACGGATAGAAATCTAGAGTATTTAAAATTTTTTAATTTCGTGTTTTACCTAACTAGCAGTAGAATTTCGGAAAAAATGTACATGACATAATTAATAAACAATTAAATTCCTTATAAAATGGGTGCTCTAACTTCATTCTTAACACAATATCAACGAAGATACTTGTAAATAAATAAATCATAAAATTTCAGAAATATAAAAAATTAACCTCAATATCTCATTAAATTTCAAAATAAAAAATATACATAATTTATAGGGACTTAAATTACCATGAACATGAAAATAATCACTTGAAATTTGTCATAACCTCAGAATTAACCGAGATATTTAGGGTAAAAGACACTGCGAGTTTCTCTCCCCTAAATTTCTTGATAAATACCTGGATTAAACCAACCTTCCTGACTACATTTTTCAGCCAATCCAATTCCCAACAATTAATTACTCACATATAAACAAATCCCACAACAATTAACCCCATTATCTCAACAACAGCACAAAAAAAAGCTTTCAAGAATCACTAAAACCGAATTCACTAAAAAAAAAAATCCCCCAAAAAATTCACAAATCTAGAATAACTTTCACAAGACTCGACTATAAGACTACAAAAATCATAAATCAATTGTTCAACAATCAATCTCGTTTCATCAATAAAAAATCGAGACTGTTGACATGCACGAAATGAAATTGAACATAGACAGAACGCATATAGATGAATTTATCGTCAATTGTTTGACCTACATAGCGGACAAACATCACGAGATATTGCAGACTGTGCTTTAGAATGGATCAAAGGGATGAGAAAACACAAGAGAAAAATGATTGTTGGTATAGAGGCGACTTTGGAGGCTGAAAGTGGCGAATATCCATCAGCATTAAACGTTTATAGATGGCAGGGGGAGTAAAATAACTGGATTGCAGTGGCAAGAGGTAGGTTAAAATAGGCGAGGGTTGAGCGCTTGGATAACAATGGTCCAGGAAGCTGACGTGTCGATTTACACGGATCACCGTGTGGACCGCAACGCGCTGTTGATCTCAGTGCCCACTGCAGCTATTGTCATTGCGCGTAATTACGCCAGGTATTTGTATATGCTTCCTAAAGTCCGCCTACTCCACTGATATATGTATATACCTATATACACATATAATACATATTCACGCGGTTATACATCGAGGAGACCTGTGCCTTTCCCACTTCTAGCGCAATGAGCATCCAACCACAAGCGAATATTGTATAATCCAATCAAATTTGGCTTATTCCGTTCATCTGTTCAAGTGAATGCACTCTCTACTAGCTATTTTCAATTAGTATAGTGTGCTTCAATCGAAAATTATCAGTTGTTAAAGCTTTTAATTGATAATTTTCAAAAAAATCCGTTAATTAATTTGATTGTTTTTTTTTTTTCAATGAATTACAGAATTAATGGTCATTTATGTTCTGAGTAATTGTTCAATTTGTTTAAACTGTTTTGAATATATAAATGATGAATTTCAAAATGTAGGACAAGTTTGAAATCGAATTTTAGAATTTTATGTTTAGTTTTTTTTTTTCGTATTTGTTAAAATAAATGAAAAAAATTTCGAATGTTAGTTCGAAAAACCATGAAAATTGAAAAACCATTAAATTCTTAATTTTAAATGCTTAATAATTTTTTAGAACAATATACAAAGATTTAGAATGATATTTGTTGTTTAATTTTGAAATTTTTAGAAAATATCTTAAGATATTACGTGAAATAATGTTTAATTTTCGATTAACTGTTTGGAAAAACTACTTACATTATAAGATAAAAATAAAAAAAGTCTCGAAACTTTCAGTGAAATCATTCAAAATTGAAAGATAAAATACGACTTTTTGTCAGTTACGACTTTTCACTTTGTTAAAGTCTAAAATATTTTACGATCTGCTAAAAAAGACATCATCAATTTGTGTCACAAGATACCGACTATATATGTACATAAAAAAAAAAATAAATAAATAAACTGAGCCGTTGTTGAATTTCCGCGCTAAAAAATAATAATAACTACTTTTCTACCTTATCTACGTTTTTCACAGTAAAAACCGTATAGAATTTAACGACTGATATGAAAAAACTTCGATACTTGGGTGTTTTCATTACGACATTGCAAACAGAAGCGAAAATCAAATATTTTCCCATTTTCGTAGTAGAATCATGAATTTTTCGATAAAAACACTGTTGTATCGAGCAAAAATTCAATGTTTCACGGTTTTTCAAATTTTTAAAAACTTTTTTTTTTCATTATTACAATAAAAGTATTTACGAAATATACATTTTATTCACTAAATAAAATACGGAAAAACATTTTTCATATTTTTTTTTTTCGATTTCAATGATAAAATAAAATTTTTAAATTCAAATTTTATCTTAATTTATTTTTAATTCCATTAAAATAATTCAAATTTTTCAAGATTTTTCGCCAAAAAAAAAACTAAAAATAATATACGAAAATGGTTTTCTGCTTGAAGAAAATCATCAAAAATGTTCCGATTAATTTTATACTGGGCAATTATAATTAACGAAAGTTTTAATAGACTAATGAATTAATTATATAACAATAAAGTGTATCTATGGTTGAATTGTGGCGTTAAACGTGGAATTGACGCAAGTTATATGCCCGAATGCTCCTTTCACATTGACTGAATTTCGATTGACGCCACATTCGAACAAATGGGTCTCGGAAGAGCGTCACTCTCGCCCATCAGCAACGTACAGACCCATTGATGCGACGTTAAGGACGTGCGTGTCAGCCAGTGCCATCGCCAGTGTGCTACTACCGACTACTCTTATGTGTGATTGCCAGCATTCCAATCGACCCGTGAGCTTCACTCCTCTGCCAGTACCCCGTTTATATACACCTTCAACACTAGTCTCGCCTCATATTACCCGCCTGTTATCCCGACAAACAATTATCTTGCCTCCTGACATTCATTATCGTTGAATATAATAACAAGAAAAACTATCCGCGCTCCCTACGATTTATGATACAAGTTGTAATTTAGTATTATGTCTTTTCTTGCTAATTTTGAATAAGCGAAAATTTTCTATGGAAATATCCAGTAACTAATTAGACAGCTATTCATTAAATTTCATTAAATTTAATTTTTTTAATTAACTTATAATAACTAAGTTTTTTATTGTTTATACAGAAGAGGAATGAGGTACCTCAGATGATAAACAAACTTTTAAGGACCCAAAGCATATTAACACTGTAAAAACTCGCAATATAAACATTTTTAAAAATTGGAAAATAATGAAATTTTTACTTAAAAACAAAATTTTAATTAATTATAATTCTATAAAGGGATTAATAAACAGTAAGATAACCATAGATACACCCTTTCAAAGATTAAAAAAAAAGTCTTTTATCTTTAAAAATTAAAAATTAAAAAATCAAAGATCCATAGTAAAATAAAATAGAAATAAAAAAAATTTTAATAAAAAATCATTTTTATAATGGAATTTTTAATGTGAAAATTACACCAACTATATCCATTCATCATACAAATATTTTATTTATAATTACACACTGAAATTGTTATACAATTTCTTTGTTTTCTGTTAAATAAATATTTTCATTAAATGAATAAATTAGTTTAAAATCATTTCAACAAACAATTATACTTCTAGAACAATGAAAAACAATTTATAAAACAAAAACTATGGATGATTGATTTTATAACAAAGGCTAGAACAGATTAATATCTTATTGCGAGTGAATACAAAATCATTTGAATGAGATTCGCTATTTATTCATCTACTCCACATGAAATCTGCAGTGAAATTCACCCTCATTTTTTCCATTTTAAATATTTATAAATAAAAAAATTAATAGATAATGTGTATAATTTTAAAAGGGGTTTATCAGGGGAAAATTTATAATTTATGTTGATTAAAGAAATCTGTTTTTAAGTATCACAAATTTTTTAACCATACGCGAGGAATTTTTTCTTTCGCTTGTTGTAATACCAAGCAGCAATAACGTCACGAAGCATCACCATCATTAATTCGTGACGGTAGAAAATTAAAAGTTAGTAATCTGGATTACAAGACTGCATTTCTATATAGCTATATATATATGTAAAAGGCATATATTAACGTATACCACGTTTGGCTTGTCTTATCGTTAATTTATGCCTTGGCACGTCTTATCGACACACACGAACCTACTCACATCGCACGAGAAAGCTTTATTTAGCCGTTAATTTATTTCTCATTACCGTGTCGAAATCAAGAAAGTTAACTATGGAAATTTTCTCGCTTTTCCCAAACACGATTTAATGCTATTATTCGATTTAAACAATGTACCTACCCGACCGTTGAAAAGATTTTCATTGATTAAGAAAAAAAAAACATTTGGGTCATAACTTGGGTAAAATATACACTGAAGCACATCGTTAGATACAAGTTGTTTTGAGCAGAAAAAAACGTGTCAAAATGCACGACTATTATCAGACGATTTTTAATTAATTTTTTTTGTCTACTCGGAAATTTTTAATTTTTAAAATTTCATAATTAATTGGATTTTAAATCTTTCAAATTTTATAAAATTTCTAATCAAGTCAAATTTTTTTGCAATAGATTTAATTATAAATCATGAAAAATTTGCAAATTTTCTATTCAAAAAATACCTCAAACGAAACTACATGAAATTTTGCGTCAAATGGTATAGATTTCATGTAATTATCATGATAAACGCCTACTCCGAACAAAGATTTGTCATAATTGAATTCGAAGAGTTTTTTTTTTGGAGCAAAAAAATGGCTGAGAATCGACGATGGCGCGAGACAGAGGTGAACAGGGACACGAATATATATCATTTGTTGGAGAATATGTCAATAGTAGACAGGTAAAAAATCCCGGAGGAGAACCATAAATATTACGTTCGAGTGAAAAATAAAATTAAAAAAAAAAAAATAGTCCGAGAGCGTTATTCTATAAAGCTCATAATTTATCCTGAAAGCAATGGGGTTTTTTCGGTGGATGCCCTCACGAGTATTCTCTAAAGCTAATCGGAAGAGGTCCCATGAGAATTCACCACGTCAAATACACACAATGTACGCAAATATATATATAGGCTGACTGTTTGGTATTTGGTTGGTGAACAGTAGTGAAACAGCCATACGCTTGGTCGGACGCAATAGTAAATTATTCACTCAGTGGATGGATGGATGAGTAACCGTGTCCATATACAAATCAACGAGGCCTCGGAGAGGTGCGAGGATAACGCGTCGGGTCCTCGCACAGGGGTGATAATAAATATTGAGAAGGGCAGCGGGGGTGTTTGTTGAGAGAAAAGTTTTGGCTTTGAGCCAGCATGATGTTTGCCAGCTCACTGCCGCCACCGAGCGAGCTCCATCATATCCTCTGGCTTGTAAATTGACGCGTGAGGCTTCAATATAAGGAGTTTATGAGTGTTGCCATTGCCGAGTGCCAGAAAAATACACGCTGTTTAATTAACAAAATACTTTTCATCTTTTACTCAATATTCTTGTCAATTAAAAAATTTTTTCTTACTATTTTTCCCTTTGAAATCATTTGAAATCATTTTTAAGGGTGATTTTATTACTTTAGAGTTTTTTATTGTTTAAAAATTAATCAAAAGCACAATTAAATACCAATGCAAATTTTATTTTTTCAGTTAAAATGATTTTTAAGGCGATTTAATGAATTTTCCTTCATTTTCAATAGACTTTAACAGCAAAAAATTGGGCATAAAATAAAAAATTAATAAACAAAAATATTGAGTAATAAAATAAAACTTGTTAATTAATTAAACATACTTGGGACTTAATTTTATAGTTTGCATTGTCTATGAAAAATTTTCCTTCATTTAATTTTTCTAACTTTTATTAAATTTTAATTATTATTGGTTCATCTATTTTGTGACGTACGTCATCGCTGAAAATGAGTGGTTTATTAGAGGCATCAGTGTCAGCACGAGCGATTAAATACATGAAAAGATAAAAGTAATTTTATCGGATATATAATTTCTACATAAAGTCCTTTGCAAATGAATTTATCTCAGTGTCAGTCAGTCATGCTCCAGAGTAACTTTTAACCCTCTCTCAGTGCATGAAAGTAAAATTTCAATTTTGACTTTAATGAATTTCCTTGAGCCAGGACGCAAAAGCAAATGAGGTCGAGCTCGTTAAATTTATTCGTTTAGTAGAAAACACGAAAATCGATGTTATTTTATAACTTTTCTTACTTTTTCTTAACGTCTCAATATCACAGAAAAATTATTTTTCCAACATACATTATAAAAAAAAAAATGACAACCATCTGGGCACAAACATGTGATGAAAGACATGATATATTAATTGACATTTAAATTCATGAATACAAATTGTTTGCACCAGTTTATTTCCTTTTCTCGCTTTCTGTTGCACTTTGCTTCGAGTAAGTAAATTTTATTACGAAAATTATGCGTATTTTACGGCTGTAAAAAATATTTTTCTAGTCCTAAACACTCGTAGAAAAATTTTGCAGTTATAGAAATAATTTTTTTTTTCTGTCTAAGTATAAAAAATCTGTAAACATGTCAAGTAATATAATAGAGAGATGTAATTTGAGTTGAGAGAAAAAGTTGCTATTCATATTGATAATATGATGATATAAATATATATGGCAGAACAATGGTTAGCAAGTGTCTAGGTATACAATTCAACGCGGACAAAATAATTCAAGCATGCACAAGCTGGCCGGCGATGCGGTCAGCCCAAAGGCCGCAGTTCGGACAATTATTATTATTTAACTTTGAGGTTTACTACTCGACTGTACTGGTCGAGAGTATGAGCAGTGAGGTCAGCAGTTGGATATCTTCCAGAATTAAAAAGAAAAAAAAATTTTTTCAACATACAAGTAGGTTAGTTGGATATCTTGGCATATAAAAAAAAAAATTGATAATAATTTTTTCGGTTTTTTTCTCTACTTAAAAAAATTTCTAACGATTTTTAATGAAAATCTCAACTTATGTTGTAAAAAAAAATTTTTTTAACACTGAATTTTAGAAAAGATTATTGTTTTTCCTGTAAATTTCAATTTTTTAAATATTTTATATTCCAATATTTTTGTCTAATTAAATAAAACATAAAAATGTATGTCTAATTGAGATATATCCTGTTATAAATAAAAAAAAATTGTCATTAAACAAAGTAAAAAAAAAAAGGGAATAATGGCTGAGAAACGTCACAATTAATCCAACTAAAAATATATATGGTTGTAATTTTATCATCAATTAATGGGCAGCATCGTTAAAATCACGCACGAGAGATTGGCGAGATTGCATTTATCGATTGTATCCGTCGGCGCCGTTAAAAGCACCAACGTAAAGCTGCCAAAGCCTGTGACGGCAACGAAAGCTTGCGATACATATTCGCGATAGTTTCATTCGGGAATTGAGTGTTTGCGCGTTCGTTACGGATTGCCTATCGGTGCGCGATAAAATTTATCGATATGGAAAGAAGCGTTTGTCAAGCAACGCTTCTCTTTTCCCTATACTGTCGTCATTATCACTATATATATCTAGTAGTATATGTAGTACGTGTTATTTGCATCGTGTTTGCACTTTACATAATTACACCAAGTTAATATCATACTGAAAGCCCATTTTGTTAATCAGAATTAACATATGCACATTATACATTAGTCTAATAAACATTATCTGATAATAATATATTTGATTTATTTTATTAACTTCAAAATTTTTTTAATTAACTATTTTTTCATATTATTAACAACATTTTTAATTTTTTTTTCCATAAAAGACAAATTTTAATAAGTATACTACTCATTTTTTGCTTGATTAAAATTTTTTTCAACTCAAAACATTTTTAATTATGAAAAAATAATGAAAAAAAAATGTTTTTAATTGGTTTTAATTTTAAGCTCAGAATGTCATAAAAATTCTAAAATAATTATTTAAACAAAATAAACCATTAGAAAAAAAAATTATTTTCTCAGTTGGACATTTTTTCAAACCTCATTATCTCAGAATTAAATTAAAAAAATTACTTTTATGAATTAAACGATTAAAAAAAGTGTTTTTTAATGTTAATTTCAATTTTAGAGTGCAGTATTATCAATGATGAAATGATGATTATAAAAAAATACACAATTTTTCCACCTAATTTTTCGACTTTAAGATGATTTTCAACCTTATACCATCTCTGAATTCTAATAAATCCACTTTTAATTCCACCTAAAAAAGAACCTAATACACGACTTTCAGAAAACCAAAACACAGAGACTAGAATAACCAACGTATATGAAAATAAATAATTCAAATCATTTAAGACCTTCAAAATGTAAAATGTACTGACACGAAAATATTTCAATCTAACATCCCTAATTCTGCAATCAATTTAATAATTACCAACAAAAAAAAACCTAAAATCGACCCGAAAAGTCGAAATCAACATCATACCTCGAGTTGCGATAAAAAAAAAAACTATTTAATATACGCAATTGAATGATTAAATAAAAATTTACCAATCATAAAATAAAATAGGCAATTTAAAAATAATATTGATCGACTATAAAATAAATTTACAGTGTTAGAACGTGTATAATGAATAATTGATTAATTTAGATGACGTGTAGGCGTGTGTACACGCAGGATATCGATGTCACAGAGTTTACACGAAGCTAATTTGACGTATTACAGACGGGAATAGGGTTTATCGTATATGATGTAGCCGTAGATTTTTCGCATATACAGCGGCTGATTTGCGGCGGATTATTATCGACATAATGGACGCGAGCGCATGGGAAAAGTCATCAGTCACACGCGTAACCCTGCCAATCTCGGCTTCTAATTAATTATCATCCGGATGAGCATGATGCAACTGCATGTCAGAGCCAATAAATTGTCCAGAGAGATGTGTATACACACATGTATAAATTCGGCTTAGGATTTAAAAGAAGAAAAAAAAAATAAAATCTGACTTACCCGGGCGAGTGAAACTGCAGGAAAAGTGTCCCAAACAAGGTCAGACTCTTCGCCGGTTTTGCCACGTCGTTGGCCGGCTAGTATCCTTGCAGCAGTGAGGGTACTCATGCCCATACCGTCGCCAACAAAGAGAATAACGCCTCTTGCCTCGCCCAACGGCGGCGTCGTGCCTGTAGAGCTTGCCGCCGCTGCTGCACGAATTCTTGTCTCGATGCTTCGTGATGCTGCATCGTACCACACGCTCCTTTCTGTAAAAATAAAACAAAAAAATATGTAATAAATTCCTTAGATGTGGATCAATATGCTTAGAATATATCAAATTATTTCTAATTAAACGTCAACAAACTTTCTCATTGAAATTGAAAATCAGATATATATATTTTTCAGGGATTAATCTACGGAATAAGATTTGTAATAATTATTTTCAATAAAAATTGGTCGAAAATTCAAATTTAATTATTAAAAATTATTTTTTATAATGTTATTTAGTTTCAATTCGACGGTAAAAATTTTTGAAAAAAAATTTTTTTATCGAGGAAAAAAATTTTTTTTACCCCCTCCAAGTGCCTTTGTGTCAATTTTCGCTTCAACTCAAGGCGAGCTAGAAAGCTCGCTCCCGGTAAGCCTGGCTAGCTCAGTACGGCAGAGCATGAGACTCTTAATCTCAGGGTCGTGGGTTCGAGCCCCACGTCGGGCGATTTTTTTTTTTTCGCAAAATTCCAATTCCAACACAAACATTTAACACAATTGAGCTCTAGAAGTGCTATAAAATAAATGCCACAATAATTTTTTACTTTGCTAACTAAGATAATAGAAAAAAATCATTGTTATCAATTTTTTTTTTTTGCATTTGCAGTAATTTTAGAGAGTAGAGTTACAGAAGTAGAAGTACATATTTGGACATTTATAAAAATTTCTAGTCGGAAAAACATCACGACTGAGCCGAGACGTGCTTCATAAATCTTCGAGTGGGTATCCTCTGTGCGTCCGGAGGATTCGCCCAGTGTGTCTGGCATACAAGCACGGAAGTTTATGCACCGAGACACAGCGAACAGGGGCAAAAGAAAAATCCTCGGATAAATCGTGCATTGTGTATTAGGACACACTATTTATTTATTTACATTACGGATAATGCTCCCAAGTGATCTCAAAACAAGCTTATCCACAATTTCAGATTTTCCTGCAATATCTATTCCGTACTTTTTTCACTATAAAAATCAATCTAAAAAAAACTCCCAAAGTAAATAATAACAAATCACGTAAAATTTATTTTTTTTTTTTAGTTGCATCTGAGTCTGAAGAGCCCCCCAAAAAATTTTCAACCCCTTGAAGTCATTTTCAAGACCATCGCACACCCTTAAACCTCAAATTCATGGAAAATAATGATTTAATATAGTATTAAATGTTTTATTTAGTAATGAAATTTTTTTTATACTTGCATTAGACTCTAAAGAGCCCCCAAAAAAATCAGCAACCCCCTGGAGTCGTTCTGAACTATCAGTACAAAAATACTTATGGGCGTGAACATGCTAGTATATAAATAAATAAACTTTACATGAATTTTTCCCGAAAAAACCAGTTTTGACAACTGAAATAACAATTGTTAGATATTGTTTAATGAACAAAATTTTTTAATAGGAATAAAGAAAAAAAAATGTTTGCCAAATTCATCATCAACAAAAAAAAAAGAAAAATTTGGCGACAACCAAATGAATAAAATATTAAAAGCCTTATTATCATTTTACAAAGTCGACACTTGGTCAGACAATTCACCTAGTTGGACAAAACACCACTTCCTAGACAACAAACGAGTGCCACAAGTACTTCGCAACGACTGCATTAGGTGGACTGGAATATTCTCGCCATCGGGCAGAAGCGCTTACGCTAATGGCGAAGTTTAATGCATTAAAACTTTCGAATCTATTAGAAGGAGCATGAGTATAGGAGTTTCATAGACCTGAAACATGGACGAGAGATGCAACGGCCAACTCTGCATTATCGACGTGTCATTATCATCCCTTGTCGTATTTTTACACGAGTGAGAGCGACATGGAGGCAAGTAATTTTATATTTGACGAAGGCGTTTATTTTCTTTTTATTACTGTATGCAACATGAGATGGCTTTTTCCCCCGATGCTATATTACACGCGTGTTTCTACAGAAAGCATCAACATAGGATTTACGATGCGCCCCCTTTAGCCTGTCTATAGTCAACCAGGTTATACCGGGTATTATGTACGTGATGCGCAACATTGCCTCGCTTGCACTTGGCGCTAACTGGACCGGAAAGAAATACACTTTATCGTCCACAAGCAGTAGCACAAGACAAGTAACGCCACCGTATAATCCTATCCAACTTTCCCTAGAGAAAATCGCGTGTTCTCGTTTAAGCTTTACTCGCCATATGAGTACAAAAGTAAGTGCATATACTCTGTTTACTGCTTAGATCATTCTGACATGTTACACAACAGTGATTTAACGAGTTTCGAGAATGGAAATTTAGAAAAAAAAATATTTTTTTCCAATCGTTCTAAAGCACAAAATATTTTATTAGGAGAGACTGGACTCAATTGAAACACCGAAGATATAAATTCATCGAGTGATTATAAATTAAATTTTGATAAATATATACAGGTGGAAAATCGTGTGACAATGGTACACGAAAAATTCTGCTGTCGTGGGTATTGCAGAAGAATTTAAGTAAAATATTTTCCATTTCACAGTGTCAAAGGCGAAATTTTTGTTTTTTTTTTGATTCACGCTTACGATTCACTGTGTAGAAATTTGTACGATATACTGCGACAAGCGTTGATCTATCAGCTTTAAGAAATTATTCTTCAAGTGTGTAAAATAAATCAAGATTTTTTCTTAGAAAAAAATATGTAAATTTGTATAATTTGCCCGAGGTGTTCATTGCAACAGTGTCGAAAAATTCAGACACAACGGTAGAAAAAATTATTGAAAAAAAAAAAAAATCAAAATTCAGGAAATATCTGTCAAATGTACTCTGAAGATTATTTAGAAAATAAAAAATGTTTTTACCGCGCTGAAAATAAAAAAAAAAAACGCTTTGCGTGAAATAATTGTGTGGAAATTTAATTTTTTTAATTTATAAAGGCACTCTCAAAGTATTGTATCATTGTTGGATAATTGTTTGTACAATCTTTCTGTAATATTTCAATTAAAACCCGGCCGAGTTTCAACTTCTTTTGTGTCAATTGAAACAGGAAACAATCCGATCGTTTTTTATTCATAAATAAACACTAGATTGAAATATTTCTATTTCAAGTTCGATTTCAGAGATACGTTTAATCAAAATTCAATTAATTATTTATTGAATAGTTAAATAGATGATTAAGACTGATTAAGGCACCCGAAGCGATCCCAGCGCTCCAAGTGACAGTTCGCCCTGAGCTCTGGACGTTGATTAATTTATTTGCACCAATGAGAATCTAATTTTTTGTTTCTTAAGTAAGCCCGAAAAAAATTTTACTAGACTAGTTAAAATTTCAATTTTTTTTTCATTCTTCATCAATGAAATTGCTTTAAAAAATTGTTTTTTTATTGTTTAATAACTGTCTACAGTATTAAAAAAAATTTTGTGAATTAAAATTCAACTCATAAATTTTAGGAGGTATAATTAAAACAGTGCAGTGTATATGGCCCTTGAAAAAATTGAATACTTCAAATTTGAGTCTATTGATTTAGGGTATTGATTAAACGTGTCTCCAATCAGACTGTTTGACTACACTGTTGTTGATTAATGTCAATTTATTGATTTGCCGCAACTGTCCAAGGTAAATGACGAGAATGTACATATTACGTCATCAATGCCAAAAAGGCGTTATTTAAAACATCTTAAAAATAATATCTACTGAGTGTTATTCATATTTTTTTACTATCAGGGAAACCCCTTTGAAATCTTGCCATTTTCGTGACTTTTTTTTTGTTTTTCATTAATAAATCGGTAAATAAGCAAGATGTGAAAAATTTTTACTAAAGTTAAATGATTAAAGGTTAAATTTCCTACAAAAAATGTCAAATAAAATTTATTGCATCTCTCTCAGTTCTTGAGAGAAAAAGAATACAGTTCCGCCCATTTTAACCAAGTATAACACACTGCCAACGCTGATAATCGAATTTGAAATCCTCAAGAATAAAGATTATTGGTTTAAAAAATTTTTTTCCAAGTGCATTTAACGTCACCTATGTATAAATTGAAGGAAGAGTGAAGGTTCAGTGGTTTCCCGGGCGATTAAACGACGGCAGGCAATTCCGTAAACGTCTCGCGGTTCATTCTGTTCGATTCCATCGATCTACATGGACGTGCGAGGTATTTTTCATTCATATGAATTTCACATTTTTTTTCCTCTGTGCTTCTACACGCGAATATTCCTAGAAAAATTATTCAAATGTGCACCGCGACACAATATACTTTTTTTTCACATCGAAAAAATAATGATTGATGATGTTGTCAATTATTTTTCACTGAAAATATACAATTTAAATGAAAGGAAAAAATGCACCATGTCACAATCAGTTCGTACTCAATTAAAATTTTGAAAAGCAAAAAATTCCTACGTTCCGGAGGATTTTAATTACCTTTGATACTGTTTTACGCTTACCAAGATACTATTTGATTAGTTTGAATAAACATTTACATGTATTTGCATAGTTGAAAATGTAATATTTAATATTTAGAACGTATTTTATGCACTGAAATCAATATTACAATTTTAATTAATGAAAATATGTTATCACATGTCCGTTAGTCAATGTATTTACACATTTATGATTTTGTTTGCTCGCGAAACCGATAGATATGAAATTCAAAGGACACTTGCAGTATCTGCTGGATACATATCGAATGCGAAATCTGTATTTCAAATAACAGGAACTGCAGTACTGCTCTGATTTTCTTTCGTAAATATTGACAAAATATTTATTAATAGAAAAATAAATCCATGTATATTCCTAGTCAAAGGATATTATCGTATATCTCGTATATGAATATTAAATCATAAATTAATTAATTTTATTCCCAACGAGGGAGCGAAGAAAAATCGCATGTTAATAATTAACAACAAAGAGACTTTAAAATTTTACGTACTCCAATATCTAAAGAAAAAAAAAAATTGTATTTCAATTTTTAATCAATTTTTTCACGGAAAAATTGCCAACATATTTTTTCATCATAATTTAAAGATTAATAAATAAAACGAATTTTTTTATTGCTTCTTGCATGGAAAATAAATTATCAATGTGCAATTAAAAAAAAATTTTTTAATTTCAATAATTTGCAGCATCAAAGGAAAAAATCATCAAAAATAATAATTAAGAAATGAAAAATAAACAGTTCTCACAAACAAACACAAACTTCCAATTAAAAAACTCGATTTTCTGACCGGGAAAAATTATTTTTCAATATTTTTTCAATATAATTTCGACATAAATAAATAAAAATGAAAATAGAAAAAATTTATCGCTCAATTAAAAAAAAAATTGTTAAAATTTAGTGCTTAGTAATTGGAGATGGATTTTCCTACAAAAAATACTATTTTATGTTTCCCTCTCAGTTTTTAAAAAATCTCATTTTTCAAAATATCTTGAAAACAAATCAAAACATCGAAAAAATTTATTCTATATTTTTTATAAGAAATTAAATTCCCTATCATTTGACTTTAATAACATTTTTTATTATCTTGCTTAGTTACCGAGTTATCGGCAAAAAACCGAGAAAAAAAAACACGGAAATGATCGAGATGTTATTCAAGGGGGGTATCTCTTTGAAGATGACAAAAAAAAAGTATTATTCTACATTTCTGCCACAATAATTTACACAACTATTCAAAGCTTTTCAAAATTCACTGCACCAAAAGTAAAAAAGTTTTTTTTTTCATCATAATTTTAAAATCTAAAATCTCTCAAATATTTTTTATCATTGCAATATTTTAGCATTAAAAATAAGAAATAAATTTCTAACGCAATTTTTTATCATATTCAACGCATCAAAAAGCAAAACGAAATAATAAAAACATCGGTAAAAAAATTGGATTAAACACACAACTGCAATGCCGTATTCAACATCTCGCAAATACTGCTAAATCAACACCTTTCTAGCCACACTCAAAAGAGAAAAAAATCCTATCCTATCAGGCCAATTAATTTCATCAGGGAAAACGTCCAGCAAGTTGAATATAAATTCCTCACTACTACTCGCAGGCTGCCAAGCAACGAACAAACCGACAAAAAAAAACCAACGTAAGCAAGTCAGAATGAATGTGTCCAAAAGTGGCAGTAATTTACCTTGATCACCGGCCAGGACGAGGGTGATCGTGTGGAACGTGAGGAAGACCAGGGCGGGGCCGAGGATGGCGCGTCGCAGCAGCCGCATCTCCGTTGAAGCAACTCTAATTCTACGTGACACGTTGTCGCGTCATTCTTGCACGCTTGCCCAGCGTGTGTCACTTATTTGCACACACCACAAAATGCACTTGACACTACCACACGAGAATATCATCGAATGTGCCAGAATAAATTTATCATCTTTATACAAGAAAACACAAAAAAAATCCTTTGGTAGCGTGTGTTTATTTACCCTCCATAGCTTTTCAGTCGCGTCTCCCAGAAAATCTGATTTATTTGTCGCAGGATCGACAAAACGAATTCAACCGACAATATAAAAAAAAAATCACAATTTTACTCTAATAAATACCTCAGATTTATTTATTCCACTTTATAAATAATAATTCTGGAAAAAAAATTGAAAATTTTTTTTTAAACCAGTCTTAAACGTGAATCAATCATTATTATTGACTTTTGTCTTTTTTTTTTAGTTACTTTTCTTCCATTAATTTCTAAATTGAGCCACACTTCGCGATTGCTTCTTCGAAAACTTCTTCAACGACTATTCATCTCATGAAAGAAAAAGCACCCACTTTAATTTACGCCTCGATACTTAATTTTTTTTATTTATTTTCACATCACGATGACTAAAACACGATGAAGACTTGACCCAAATTATATCTTCTCGCCTTCCGGAATTCTTTCCATTAGTAATTTCACAGTCTATTCATCAAAATCGACTGGAAAAAGAAGAAAAAACTACTAAAAGTCATTAGAAAAAAAAAGTCGAAACAATTTTTCCTCTTGAAGAAATAAAATGAAAAAAAAAAAAAAAATTTTTCCGAATAAATTTCAGTCGAAAAACTGTATGACTAATGGAGAGTAATTTAATGCAAAGCCCTCGTGTCACTGTGTGGTCAGTTAATCCGAATAAACATGTCAACTCGATTAGCAAATAACATTGACCATGTCAGCTTGTATGTATATCACTAAATTTTGTTAGTGCACACGAATAATTATCCAAAATACAGGCACAATTAATTAACGCCCACGTGTACCACACAATTGAAAAAAAAAATCACCACTGAAAATTCACAATAAAAAAAATATCGGTAAAATTAAAAATTCGCGCGCGAAAATTTATTCAAAATAAAAAATAAAAGAAAAACGAGAAAAACTCACTTAAAAGTTTGATAACAATTTTTTTAAAATTGAAAAATGATGTTAAAAGACGTCAAAAGGAGTTTTCGAGTGTTTGGACTAGTGAGCTTTAATGGAAATTGTTGTTTTAGATCGGTTGAACGGGGTGATGCGTGACGTTGAAGCGGTCCAAGTGAGACCGACGCCCGAACTGCCTTGTGATACGAACACGGCGAGGCCAGATGTGCACGAACAGAGTGCAGAGCATGCGTACAAGATCGAGTGAAAACGAGCGCGCAGCTACATGAGAGTATAGCACGTGTCTTAGCTACTTGGTCGCTTACACACACCGGCGTCTATTTTGTAGCTACTGTTTGAGTAGTTATACAATGTTGTGGGCTATTATACGCTTCCATAAATTCATGGGTATGCATCCGATCGGTAGAATGAAAATTGATGGCAAACTATCATGTGCAAAGCTCAATGGATTGTTCTCTGGAAACCATGTCGCTCTAAATATATGTATAACAGTTGATATACAACGAGAAACACTCGAGAGATGATGTGGCGAGTACATTATATGATTTTTCTCGTCAATCAAGTGGAAAAATATACGTGATAAATTTATGGAGAATGATAAAATATGTCTGGTCAGATGAAATGTATAGTTTTTTTTTATGGAAATCAAGAGAGCAAAAAAAAAAAACCTTTTCTTTTGCGTCAATTGGGCGCCATCAGGATGAAAACAAAAAAAATGGGTTTTAACATCTCTTTTTTTTCGTCTCTTGATTTTTTTGTAAAATTATTTCATGTCACATCACTAATATGTCAAGAGAATTTGTTGAAAAAATCTAATTGAAATGGTGGAATTTCTTAGAATATTTTACAAAAGAAACTACTCAGAAATCTTGACTTTTTTGGATTAGTTGGATATCTTCAAAAATTATTCAACATTAATATCTGAATTATAGTCATTCTCACATGTTTATAATGATTTTAATGAAGATTTTGCATTTTTACAAACGCTAAATTTACGAAATTTTGAGCAAAAATTGAATTTTTTCGAAAAACTTAATTTAAAAGTTATTCATTTAATTTCAATAGATTTTTTCAACTCAAATCAAAAATTATGAAAGAAAAATAAAATATAAAAAAATGATTTCAATAAAAATAAACTATTAATTACTGAAACATAAAAATTAATTACAAAAAAAAAACCAATAAATCTAGTAATATTATAAAAGAAAAAATTGCAAAACAAAGTTTCAATCAAAATCAACTAAAAAAGTTTAATAAAAAAAATAAAAGTGTAAAAAAACAAGAAGTTTAAAAATTATATATTCATCACTGAATAATTTTACTGTTGAAAACTTTAAATACAAAACAAAAAACTAAATGAAAATAATAATATTAATTATGCGGGCATCTGTGATTAATATTAGTAGATTAACTAGCATATTCAGCGATGCAACTAATCAATTTGATGAATGGCCTATCTCATATTCAGCGAAACACTGACATTCGTAGACATGTGTAATTAATTTAATTGGAAAATAAATTACGGGATTATTGTCGTGAACATGATGACAGAACCTGAATGCCTGCTGTCGTTCAGTGAATGCTTTTAGGTGCCTACGACAACGCTGAGGCGATTAAATGTAGAGTAGCAACAGGTTTGATGAGATTATGTATTATTTACACGAGCGTTAAATTGCCAGCGGTTGAAGTTGCAGATATTTTTTAATCAAATTCATTCTCCCTCCCTCCCCTCAAAAAAAAATTCCATCACACCCTCCACCACGGGAAAAAAACCCTCTAGGTTATTAGAGAAAAACAAAACAAAAACACTCGTTCAAATTTACACGAGCATCAGAGCAATATTTTAGCAAAAGTTAAATGAAAAGGAAAAATCCCTCATTAATATAATACCCGCAAGAAAAAATTTACAAAACGAAAAAATAAGAGAGTTGAAAAAAAAAATTGCATAAAACCGTAATTGCTCCTATTCAATAAGACCTTCCTCAAAGCCTTGTAAATTTCAAATGAATATTCACGAGCCTGGAAAATAAGATCAATATAAGTTTCCACTTGGATTATTTTAACCGTTTCAATAACCTTTTTTTTCACCCTAACCCTAATAATAATGATAGTATAAAATTTGGATAAAATTTAAATTTATAAAAAAAATTATCTCAGTAATAATAAAATTTTTTATCGAGAAATTTATTAAAAGTTAAAATACTTTTTAAAAAAATGTCTAATATACATATTTAGAATGAGTTTTGACACGTTTGAATTTTGTAAATGGTATAATCATGGAAATCTCAAAATTTGCCGAATTTTTGTTGCAGTTTTCTAGCGATAACTCGGTAAATAAGAAATATATCGAAAAATTTTGTTGAAATCAAATTATAGAGAATTAAATTTCCTACAAAAAATGTAGAATACACTTTTCTTATATTTTGTTTACTTTTTGAGATATAAAAGTTTTTGAAAAATTTTAATTTTTCAAATTATCTCAAAAACAAAGTAAAATACAAAAAAAAATTGTTTAACATTATTTGTAGAGGATTAAATTTGACTCTCTTGTCAAAATTTTATATCGGTTTTTTTTTTTAAATAATAAGTTTTCGAATTTTTGAAGCAGTTAGACCCTTAAATTGTAGATTAAAAAGAAGGATTAATTACACTGACGAATTGTAGCAAATTCCGACTAAAATTCTAACGACGATAGGTGGTCAGACTGCGTTCACACGTGTGTCATTGATGAATAGTTAAGTGGGTTCCCTAAATATTCGACAACTAGAATGGGAAATTCCTGTCCCGTGGGACAACAGCTGTGGGGATATCAAGCGCGTGAAACACCCTCAACAGTATATACATATATATATCCACACGATACTTCTCGATATCTCTGGAAATACCGCAGCACACATACACACACGTTGCTGGCGGTTTATCCGCGCGAATATGTGCGCACGAAAATGTCAAATCTTGAGGTGAATCCTACAACCAATCTATTCAACATTCTGAATACTAAATAAACCCTATATATAGTATGAATTTCAACGTTAGGAGTATGCAAGTACTCTTGGTCCATCTAATTCTATAGTAGTTCCAACTCGCGAGAAGAGAGATATATTAATATTTCATATATATAAAACGATGCGAATCCAAGTATAACTTGGCGAGCGAGCAAGAAAATGAGAAACGAAAGTTCGTGGCGAAAGAGTGCACGATTTAAATCAATGACACACAGCCTCTTTATGTCTCTCATTGATTTATTCAGTCTTTTTATTCTCATTTAAAATAAAAGTCTGTGTTCCATCCAATAAATTGTCGTTATAAAATGAGAAAAAAAAAAAAATTTTTTTCCCTCTTCTTCATTTTTACATATTTTTTATCACTTTGAAATTTTCTGGGAAAAAATTTTATGAAATAAAATTAATTAATATTGGATAAATAATTGACGAAAGAGTGCATTATTTTTTTTTTCATTGATAATTTTTTGATTTTTGATTATTTCAAATATTTTGTGAATATTACGTCACTTCACTTCAACAATCACTTCACTTTAACAACATTTTTTTCATATTTTGTTTATTTACCGAGTAACGATCAAAAAACTAAAAAAAAAAATCCAGAAAATAGCAAAAGTTCTCTTAGAAAATTTTTTTTCATCTGAAATATAACTAAATGTACATTTCAAGACTTTATCAATCGAATTTCAATGAATTTTTATTTCATTCTTCAGTATTATTATTATTATGATATGATTCAAATTCAATTCAACTTTTAACGATTTTTAAAACTTTTTAAAGTCACTTAAAACTCTTATATCTTTCTCTTCAAATATATAATATATAGATTATTTTGAAATTAAATAGTTATTAGAAATTGAGAGGAAAAGCACATAGATAATTTTTGAGTGTGAGATGAGAAATCGACCTCGTAGATCTCTCATTGTGAAAGCACAACGTGTCGCGCAGATAAATATGGAAATCGTGGTGTGATGATCTACGAGTCTGAGACGGCAATTCAACGGAACAAAGAGGCGTCATAATCAGATATACCATAGCACCCTCTATACCACATCCACACACGCACACACAAGGCCACATTTTTTATGTCTATACCAAATAATTCCCAGGGTTCGCATATAGCCAATGTTTTATTGCATTGATTTCACACGCGACTGTTTCATTTTCTCTCTCTCTCTCTCTCTTTTTTTTTGCACGACACGTTCATTTCCCTCGGGTTTGAATATTGCCAGAAAAACTGGTCAGTGAGGGAATATAAAGAATTTTTACCAGATTTTCTGATATTGGTCAGTACGTATATGAAAATCCAGAAATACTTTATTATCTCGGCTATTTCAAATTAATCACATCATATATATTTATAATGTGAAAATATCTGGGTTTTTTTTACCCGTTATTCTTGCATGAAATTTTGTTCGTGGAATTTCGTTAATTAACTTACTTATAATGTTTGATCATAAAATTTTTTTAAAAATAGTTTAGTATTAATTATTTTGGCAAAAGCAAAAACAAATATTGTAGAGCGAAAAATTTTGAGAAATTCGATGATAAAAAACATTTTATTTTACTTCGATTTTTTAAGATGCATTAAATATGAGCGATTGATTTTTTAAAATTAAATTTGATATCTCGACTTTTTATATTTTTAAGAAATAAAATTAAGGATGTACGAGGTCTAATTTTGACGAAAAGTTTCCGCATTAAATCAAAATTTTTTTTATATACAATAAATGAAAAAAAAATTTTTTTCTGGTTAAAAATTCATAAAAGGTTATTTTACTGTTATATGTATAAGGCCAAAAATAATTAAATTCGATTTTTTAAGTAAATTATTCAATTAATTGTTGATTCTTAAATTGACTATTAAATTTTCATTTCATTAATAATGATTGAACATGGCTCATATTAATTAAATAAAAAAATCTATTTTAATTCGGTAATAAATAAAAAATTGTATAACAAAAAAAATAATGCAAATTTTCAATTAGCAAAAAATTGGGGAAAAAAATCAATTTTCCAGAAGCAGCAAGTATAACTATGCTCTCATTCCCGTCAATTTTTAACAGTAAAACATTTTTTTCATTTATCACACAAAAAAAAACTTTCAGTTTTTTTTCCACAACAATTTTCAATCAGGGATTGTCAATCATAATAAAAAAAAACAACCCATAAAATCAATTACCTATTTTATTGAATAAAAAAATCCTATTTTAAAATCTGAAAAAAAATCCACAAAAATCTACGTAATATTTCAAACTATACTCGCAATGCATCTGTAGAAATCTCATTCAATCTTGTGCGCAAATAGGCACCATTTTTCGCGCTCAACTTTCATTTTAATCTGGCGACCGAAAAAGTGCTCAAAAAAAAAAATTCATAAACCGTTTAATTTTCAAGCTATTCACAAAAAAAAAACCCTCCGACATATCTCCATGTTTGCCAGTACTCCAGCGACAATAACAAATGACGTGCATGCAGTCATGAAAGTTTTATCAGTGGTGAAAACTCGGAAGACTCTATTTAAAATAACATTTGCATGAATGCACATTGAACGCGTGAACATATACATCTTCACGCGAGTAACAGAGGTGAGAGGCCGCCGCCATTAATGTTGACGTCGCGTGACACACGATATAATGCGTCGGAAACTCTCTCGTGTCTACGATACAATGAAACGACAATCTATATAGACAGAGTATTCATTTCTCGTTGGTAATTTATCGATAATACTCGAGGGCAATATCCTAGTTGCTTGATCAACCGGAAGATTGTTGCACACACACACACACACACACACACATACTCTGAATTTCAATTCGCCAGCATCAAGCTCACAATATGTCAAAGTTTGCACTTAATTTCCCATCAACCTACCCACCATGACAATTATTAATAAATAAAGATCGTAAGATTATTTTAAAAAAAGAACGAACGGAAAAAAAAATTATTTCACTCCTTCGAGGCAACAATGAGGGTTTTTTTTCCATCAAGCTTATTTGCAAATTCATAAATGTGATTCACAGAGAAAGAAAATGATAATATTTAATGCCACCTAGTCTCGCAAGCAACGGCTTAATTTTAATTCTGTAATTTCGCTTGGAAATAGCCACTGCTTGGTCATTTTTCATTTTTCCCTTACCACCAGATGAATGGCTAATTCACAGTTGTAATAATAAGCCTCGAGGCAATCTCGTGAATTTTTGCTTGAAACTAAAATATAACTGTACTATTTACCTTTAACTTTTTTTATCACTTATAAAAATAAAAATATCCAAGTGGTTTAGTTTTTAAGATAAGTTGGATATATCTATTTTTTTTTTTCTAGACATAATAATGGATGTACAAGGAATGTGTTGGATAGATAAAGTGCTTTAGAGATTTCTAATTAAATTCTCTGTATTAACTGTGTGTGAAAATATGATGACTTGCGTTAGGATGCTGACGAGAGTTGCGTTATCTTGAATTACGATTGCAAGGATATTTTCAGCTAAAAATAATTATTTCTAACGACGACAAGGTTGAAGAGTTATGTGAATTATGAGAGATAGTTGGAAGAAAGCTAGCAGAGAACTCAAGGAGCACTTGAAGTGTGAAAACAGACAAGAAATAGGCTAAATAAACGCTGAGAAAATCGATTAAATATTTAATCATAATACTCTCAATGGAGTTTTAGATTTACTCACTGGATTTACGGACAATTTTACTTTTAATTGTAAAACATTAAAGACTCTAGAATATATATAAAACCATAGAAAAGTCGATTCGCACCACTTGGCAAAAAATTAGGGTATTTTATCGATATTTTAATTCAGAAAATTAATTTTAACTTGCCGAAAATAAACGCTATTCTTCAGAAATCAGTAAAAAAAAAATGTTGTAGGCAAAGGATTGCAAAGAAATTAGGATATTAAACGAATATTCCGACAATTTTTCTTATGACGCAATTAAGACTTTTTATATTAAAAATTATTTAGAACTTTTGTGGCAATTAATCAAGAATTTATACAGCAGAGAATTGTCAAATGTCGAACGTTAAGACAGTGAGAGAATCATTACCACTGTGGATCACCATAAATCTTCAAAGACAAAGATAAAAGTAAATTCTCCTAGCTGAATTAAAATAGCAGATGTCTTACTGTGATTAACTCTTAAATTTATACCGTTATATTTACTCCAGACGAATAAAAAGAGTAGAAAAAACTAATCTATTATTCTTACTTATCCCTCAAAATATTCAAGATGTCTTTTTTACTCGTAAAACTACCCAGCGAACTATTTTCGGCTGCTTGTCCCTCAATATTCTCACGTAAACATTCGATTAAAGACCTCAACGCCCTTCAGAAGTTCTCTCGACACAACAAATATCAACAACGTGAGAAATGTCCACCATGACCAAATGTCACGATAACAAAGTCACGTCTGTTTACCTCAAGGAATTTACATTGCCAATGCAAGCAGGAGATACTTAAATACAGAACGTGTTACGCCTCACACAGGTGTCAGTGACATAAATCTCATCAATGCCCATTAAATTAAATTAGTCATATAAATTCAGAAAATATTGTATAACTCACCGAAAGAAATTTTTTTCCATGGTCACGTTCAGGAGAGAAAGTCCAGCCACAGTTCAGCAAAGTTTTCACCCACAAAATTGTCCAAACACAGGTCAAAATGTTACTCAATTCACTGCACTAAACTATGAGAACACAATTATTAAACAAATACTCGCGATAATGGCTTAAATTACGCGGAATTAATCGTAAAACTTTGCAACACAGAGAGAAAATTTTCAGCGTCGAGTCGCCGTCGGCCATTTTGATGGAATTTCCCCTACTCAGCAACCAGTACAAGGGCGCGCGGGTAGACATCTTTTTTACCGACTGCAGGCGGCCAAATTCAAAAGTGTCAACATCTGAAAATAGAAAAAAATAAACAAACAAAATAATAAATTAATAAATAGCCAGAACAGTGAAATTAAATGCCTAAAAACAATATTTAAACAGTGCTCACCATGGATTTCGTGACTAAAGGCTGTAAAAACACAATTTGAAGTGCAGCTGCCACGTATGTCTGTAACAAAATACATTTTTTTATCATTTTCCACACGATCTAAAGTATCGGTATTGCATTGAATGCACGGATATGCTCTTATTTTCCACAGATATATCTGTAGTATACAATTTACAAGGATGCAAATGCGATGCCATCATTAAATTCAACCACAATGTCAACATTGGCAGCATATAGGTGAATTGCTTTCGTCAGCAAGCAGAGGGCTCTATGGCTTTGCGCTAACGAGACACATTTGGAGGACTTGAGGATTCTGCTTTACACTCTCTCAGAGCCCACAAACGTTTGTAAAACCCTCTCTATCCTTCACTCATTATCGTCTTTGCCTTGCTTCTCTGCGCCAGACGCTTTTTACAGTACTGAGTAAAGTATTCGAATGTATGATCGTATCTGAACTTTCCATTGTAAAAGGCATACGGCGTTCTTCGTTGTTCTTGTGTGTCGGCAGCCAACGCCACAGGAGCACAATAGACTGGCGAATGAAAAGACGAGCGAGAAATCCAAAGAAAACTCCACAAGCTAGATCTACTTCCTCTTTGAGAGTAAATAAATCTTTTACTCTATATATTCATGTTTTTATTTTCTTCGTGCTCTCCATTTTTCTCTGCACATTTAACGCTCATTGCTCTTCATGACGATCGCTTAATGTTGGCCAATTGATTGAATAATCCTCTATTATTATTTGTTACTCCTCACAAATCATTGGTTCAACGAATATAAAAATGTTGGAAAAATATTCTGTTGCTTTTCGTAAAATATCTTGAAATTGGTTAAAGTTACGAGATTTTATCATAATACAAATTTTGTAGAGAATTTTTTAATCTTTAAAAAAGATTCAGGACAAATTTTTCATAAGTTTAATATTTTTCAAGATATTTTTAATTGAAAAAACAAAGGGGAAAAAACTTGTGTAATTCATGTGTAAAATTTGAGGTATACTCTATTGGAAATATCTCGAAAACAATGAGAATTACAAGATTTTCGTTAGAAAGCTTTTTTATAGTGAATTTTCCGAGCTACAAAAGAGTTTTCAAGCAAAAAATTCGTAACTTTACTGGTTTTCGAGATATTCATAAAAGAGTACAACCTTACAACATGGCTTTTTGACCATTTCGCTCTTCCGACCGTACTTTTTTTGCTAGAAGATCGAAGGCAATGAAACCAACTGCAGCGATTTTTGTTGATATCATCGACCTAGTTCTCGCTTGGATCCATATCCGTGCATTCAGACCTGCTTCCACAACGAAACTTACGATAATGGGTCTCAACCCACTCTTCGGCTTGCACACACTATGAACTCTGTCGAAGCATTCTGTTTCCGCGTAATTTAAATCGACAGACACGATTCACTCCACTGTGAGATAAATTTCTGTCGACCTTTTTTCCATTCGTTCTCCACAGAGGCTTTCCAATTTTTTCCTACCACTGTCAAACACTTCCGAATATTTTTTTCGCAGGTTGCGATCTGCCATTGAAACCACTTCATATCTGCAGTCAACTGAAAATAGAGAGAGAAAAATGTTTTTATTGTCTTTCAAGATAAATGGCGAAAAAATGAAGCAGAAAAATTGGAAAAATTTCGGCCCTGTCTACTGCCGAAATGTTGGGATATGTATAGCATAAGAATGAAATTCTCTGATAGTTTGGGAAGGAAAAAAAAAGGTAAACCACGATGAGAGGGATCCAAAACAAATATACGTCGCGCGCGAGGTGAGCGCGTGCATGCCCGAGTGATGAATGAAGCTGGGGAAAAGTAAGATAAAAGATACACAGATGAATCGTGTCAGTTTTATTTGAACTCTTCGTATTTTCGCGTAGGACTATTTTCCTTCTGTAGGGGAATGAAAAAAATCATCCACAAATATTTTTCTCTTCTCTCTAGTGTGTGTCACGGGTCACATGTGCGAGTTTATTGAATCCTACGTCAATTCATCCAAGCCTAGAGCTGTCCAGCAAACAAATCTCACTATTGAAATAAATTCTCTGCCCTTTACACAATTATCCATGAATTTTCCATGACTTTAACCTTGTTAAAAAAAATTTTTTCCCCATGAAAATCAAACAAAAAATTTCTTTTTACAATTGGACATTTGTTAATCCATTTTCCATAGACTTAACTCTGACTATTATTTAATTAAAACATTTTAAAATATTTTTCATGGTTTAATTACATTTTTTTAGACAAAATTCTCAAAGATTATCTAATTTAAACATTTATTTAAGCTCATTAGATAGTCTACAAGGAAGAAATTTTTATTTAAACTTGGAAAATTCATGTTTTGTCATCAGTGGACACACGAGATGTTGGCCCAAGAGATTTATACTCGCGTAGGCGCGCACATACATGCAAGGAAGCGGAAGTGCGGTGAGATAGAAAACCGAGTGAAGAGGCCGTGTAATTATAGCCTACAGGGGTGCTAGTTCGGATCGAGCATCTATAGGCCATTTTACGTGATCCGCCTGAACGTTAGTCGAGCTCATATATACAGCACATGCGTTTTACCACATTCAATCACGCTTAGCCTGACTGCGAGACGTTTTAATCAATATACCAAATAATTATATAATCGTAACACGTAAAATCTCGTTAAATTGAAATACCAAAAAATTCCCTACCCACCATAACTAATTGTAATTAAAAAATTTCCCGCAATCCGTATACCAATATTTATACATCGAGCACTCTCTTAAATAAGTATATCAGCATACAAACATAAATTTTAATTAATTAATCAATTTATGCATGCATAACTGTTCCAATTGGTTTCGAAAAAAATTTCAAACAAATAATGAATAAAATTTTACAAGCATCAGTTAGTCGGATATAAATTTTAAAATATAAATACCAATTTTTTTCAAAGCTTTTATATCACTTTATGACAATTATATATTTTTTTAATGCTGTTTTATAAGATTTTTTTGCCTATAAAATGTATCCTTTAATTATATCTATTCTCTTGAGAGAGGTAAAACTAGAGAGAATAAAATAAATAAATAAAAAAAATTTTTTTTTAGCTCGCGCTGCAAATAAAACGCTCGGATTATCATCAACATTATATTCACCGTCTCTCGTTTTCACAACGCGACTACTCGAGAATTTTTTTAGAGTCTCCTGCTCCCTCTCTTGCTCCAGATTTTTTTTATGCTCGAAATGACGCCAGCACCCAACAATTGTTGCATAAATATTTGCGTGTAATAATTCAAAAGAGAGAGAAAGAGTAATATTAAACATCATTATACAATGCAATTAAATATTGAGTACAAAGTACTGGAAATTATATCTGGAAAATTGTGAAATTTAGTATTGTTATGTATGAGATATAATTTTATAATGTAAAGAAGGAGAAATTTAATTCCAATTAATTAAATGAAATTGATGTCATCAACACGCTGAACAAGTTATCAAAGCGTGTTTTACTCGTTAAACAAAGAAAAAAAATTGAATAAATAATATGTGGGCTTTTAATCCATCAAAGAATAAATCATTTTACCCTTGTTTTACATTGAAAATCTATTTTTTCCTAGTTTTTAAAAAAATATAATTAACCAGAATAAAATACGAAAAATTTAAATTTTAAATTTGGTTAAATGCTTTGCCCTGCGATGATATTTTTCTTATAACAACTTGAGAGACACCCAAAAAAATTTTCAACCCCCTGGCGTAGTTTTGAATTATAAGTTACAAAAAAACTCTATAAAATAAGTCACTTGCCCAGCGAAGTGAATGTGTACATGCTAATTTCATATAATAAACATCTTGACAATTTGAAAAAAAAAATTGTTCCTCCCTTAAAACGAAACCAAGCACGGTTATATCGTCTAGTAAAAAAAATCTGCTTAAAACCATTGAAATATAATGAAAAAACGGCAATAAAAAAAAATAATCAAAATTACCGAGACATGACGACTCGAAACAGAAACTAAAGTACAATATAGTTTCACAGAAAAATAATTGCAAGACAAAATGTACAATATTTCAATGCAAATCCTTATAGTACACAACTATCCATAAACTTGAATTAATCTTTAGACCATAGAGAGCGGGTATTTCAATTAAACAGCGAGGCCAGCGAGTAAAAAAGGGGATTTAAAGATTGAGATGAACGAGGTTGATGGTGAGTGAGTTGAATATAATCCTGCTAGTTCTCCACCAGCGATAATCTCACTCATAAGAGAGGACTTTCCGTCACAAGCGAGAGCGAGAGATAGGCAATAATGTGCGGGCGGTGCGAGAGAGCGAAAAGCTCTGGGTATTAAGCGAGTGTGGGCCAAGTTGCACTTGTAATTACAGAGATCCGGGCGGTAGCAGAGTCGCCCGGTCGTTGCTAATATTATATAGCAAGTGTATCGTATAACCAGGTAGGCACGAGGGGCAACTAGGAGCATTTGGCGCCTGCCTGGAATATTATGCATCTAATTTGCTCGCTCGCAGCCGGGGAAAATGTACAAGCCAGTAAGCTGACACACCTGATTGCCCGTCGGCATGTAATGTATGCATTACTCCAAGATTCATCCATACTTAATGGCTCTGTGGACAATATAGATTATTCATTGGCTCGTGAACAGTTTTGACCAGTTATTGACTTTCGATAGACCCGTTAATTTGAGTGTTCTGACCTAAAGCGACGGATATGTTACGGACGGGAAGTTGTTACCGCTGTGGTGGATGATACTTCTAGTTGTAGAATAATGGAGGGCTCTAGAGTACGCGGAATGAGTAGGAAAGGGACACACAAGTTTATTCGCCGCAATTTCCTGCTCGCCACAAAACCTCCAAACAAACTTTTGGCCTCGTTCGTCCCGATGATGCCAAGCTCGAGAACAGCCGCGATTGTTCGCAATTTTCTGAATAAAACCCGTTGAATTTTTTTCTTTTTTCTTATTTTTTTCGCTATGTATTTTTAGCTGCCAATTGTATTTCGCTTCGTGAATTCGTAAACAATATGAATCATTCAGATTTAAATGCATGGCTTCAGTTTTCTGAGTATATTTGGGTCAATGTTAACTTTCATACTTTTTTATACGCTTCAAAAATATCGAAAATTTTATTAAAATAATGAGAAAATAAATTTTAAATATTTGTTGAGTATCTTTAAACAATTAAATTAATTCTTGAACGTATTTTAAATATTAAATAATTCCATCACGAGAAATTAAAACTCACTAAAAAGTAGCAATTAGTTTTTTTTCGCCATATCAACCGATCGAAACGTATTAAAAATTAGCTATATTTAACACCTAGATACCATTAAAATTGTAAAAATATTTTTCTTAATCTCAAAACTGAAGTCAAACAAAGAAATCAATTGTCAACCTCAAAAAAAATTAATCGATTTCATTTTTCAAGCGATTTAAAGTGTTAAAAAATTTTTTAAATACATAAATATATTTAATAATTCATAAAAACGTCATTTAAAAAAAAAAAACAAACGTATTTTTCTATCAATAAACAAGTATACTACCCACTATTTTATCCAAGTTTTTAACTTGAAATTTATTTCTCCACTTGAAATCGCTAGAACCTCATAAAAAATATACCATATTGCAAGAGAATTTTTACTTGGAAAATATCTGCTAAATATTAGAATACCCAAGAAAAATGTCGAGCCTTCAAGATTCGTACCGTAAATAAGTGAAATAGAACAGAGAAAACAAAACGTAAGCAATGCGTGGATTATTGAGGACCATTCTGTAGATAATAGGCAAGCAGATATGATTATTCAGGGGAAGCCGTCCTAAGGGAGTAAGCGAGAGGTGCTCAACGTTCTAACACACTCACCTCTAGGGATGCAGTAGCAGCAGCAGCGGGTTCGCTGGAACTCCGGCATTCTCGCTGGCTTAGACTTGTATGTGTATATACCAGGCGGCATCAAGTTGTCTCTATAGTAGTCTCGATCTATCGGAATTTCCACGCTGCCTCGGAATAGTTTCCATTCCCCTACTCCAAAGGGACTTCTCATGGCGAGTGCATCGATCCAAGCTTATCACCACGTCGAGGCGCATCTCCTGCAAAATGAAATCACATCAATTGACGCGTAAAAACAATGGTTATTAGTTGGATATACTTTACCATAGAAGAATAGTGCTTGAGTTATCACACGAGAAACTTCTCCACATTTTTCTAGCCATCGATTTTCAATGGCGTTGAAACACCAGCTGCATCTTGTTGTTTTTTTTTCGTTTGTTTTAATACAAATACTTTTTTAATATATCGCCCATGCTCGGGCTTGTCCGTTGATGCGCGGTTGCACACCTCCAATGCTGCTGCTGCGTCCGCCTGAAAAACATTATTCCACAAACGTGAGAAAGTTTTGGCCGTTTTATATATATACATATATATAATAGATATTATATATATAAAGACTTTTTCGTTTTATAAGTTTGAAGCCTAGAACAAGTGTGGCGCGGAACGAGTGTGCAGTCAACTTGCTAGATTGCTGAAATCTTACTTGATCTAGTGCACGAAGTGCACAAAAGCTCCACCCACTACTTGGTCGTAGTAAAACGACCAGACTCAAGTAGATGTGAAAAGCAAAAACTGTCGTCTCAGTCTAACCATGCAAATAAAAGAGATAATGACGAAAAAAGTCTTTGCCATTTCCATTTCATGTTCAACGCAGTTTTTCTTGGGTAATTAGAATTTTATGCTTTACGCGAAAATTATCACGTGAGTTGCAAAGAAGGAAAAAAAATCATGATAAAGTAAAACACTGGTCATTAATTTTTTTTTTTCATCAACATTGTATATTAAAAGCATCATATTTGCAGAATTTTTATATCTGATGTATATAAGAATTCCTTTTGATCATTTTTATCCTTTATTCATTGCTAGAGATATAAAATTTTAATTAAATGTTTAAAAAAAATTTTTAAGGTCAATCCCATAAATATATGTAGATGTATATTTTAAAAAAAAACGAGCTTTTATGGTTTAACGAAAACTTTTATGATATCTAATGAACGAAAGAGAAAAAAAAATTTTTTGAAAAATTTTTACAAGGTATTTTCCTTTCAAAATTTACTGTTTTGATGGTTTTTTTTCGGTTTTTCGCTGATAATTTAATATGTAAGCGAGATAATGAAAAATCCATTAATAACTGAATGATTGGAAATTGATTTACAAAATAAATAAAAAATACAAAAAAAAAAAAATTATACACCCTTTTAACGCAATAAGTGACGCAAAAAATAAAATAAAATTCACACATATGAAATAAAATATTTGCAAATACTTTTTAATCGAAAAAAGTGCTTTTAATACTATTATTTAATCCTTCAAAAACTGAAATCAAGGGCTTTATATTCCATTATATTCACTTAATCCCCCATAAAATCTGCTTAAGAACAAATAAAAAAATTGTTATTACTAAAAACTATAAAAAATATAATTGAAATAAAAGAGAATGATTGAAAATAAATTTTAACAATTAAAATCATTATCAAACGACAAAAAACCGTAAAATATACTAGATAGTTGAAAATTTCATCGCGAATAATAATCGACGGCTGTGCTTCACATGAATATTTTACGTATGAATATACATATATACGTATGTGGCAGAAACTATAGGAGAAGACCTCTGGAAAGCACGTTGAAGCGCCAGCTGCCGTTGCCCGATAAATCTGCGGCGCTGGTTAATTTCGAAGAAACAATGAAAAGCTTCATACTCGAACTATCGCCTCTAAATATATATATAGGTATATATATTCCACTAAAATATCCTTCTGTCACATACATAAAACACATACACACTCAGACATCTATCTGCATTTTCTGCTACCAGGTAACTAATGTGAACAATGATTACAAGCGTACGCGATGGATCATATTTCCGTTCGTTATACGGATTTTTCCCAAAGTTTTTCGTAACACCTGATACAGTATTTTGTTTTAATAACAAATTCACTATGCCTTTCAGGGCCATTATTAGTAGGCGCGAGAGCACCCAACCCGCAACCACGACAAAAAAAAAATTTTTTTTTAATTTTTTTCTTGAAAAATATCATTTGCAGAGGAAAAAGTTTCAGATAAAAGTTATTTTATTTACAATTATCTCCAAACAAGGTCCTTTGGCGTTTTTAAAAAATCCGATTAGTTTGGCTAGTATTGAGCTACAAAATTCTCAAGCTATCCGCGCGTTGTTGAAACTCGGAAACTTTGAGACTATGCTACCTGGTAAAATATTCGTTTTTTCAAAAAATGTTAAGAAACCTTTTTTTGTAGATAATTAAAAATTAAATAACTTTTATTTAAAACTTTTTTCTCTGTGAATGATATTTTTTATAGAAAATTGAAAAACAAAAAATTTTTTACGTGAAAAATACGTGTTTTCAATATACTTTTTTAAAATTAGTTAATTAGTTTTAAATTCGCTTGAAATATTTTGTATCATCTAAAACCTTGTAAAATTAAGTTAAGAGATGAAAATTATACCTTATGAAAACACGCCGAATGTTTTGATTAATTTGAGACTATACTCTTCCCTCTGAATCTTGATGTACGTGTCTTCCAAGCTTGTAGAGACAGTCAAGAGGTACGGCAAAACGTGATGCTTGCAGTCCCCTCTTCCAACAACAGTGATGTTGTTCATTGAGCTTGCGGACGTTAAATCGATTATCAAAAGCCTCTTTGATGTACCAGTTTGCACTTGAATGCCTGCAAAAAAAAAAACAAGCTCTAAAATTCTGCAGCGATTATCACCATACAACCACTCAAATGCTCAAGTTAACCAGGTATTATTTAACAAATGAACACAAAAGCTCGTTGCAAATGTACAAATATGTCAATTATCCGATTTTAATTGGTTCCTTCATTAAAATCAAAACAAAGGGAAATGTTTTCCTCTGCTTTTGATTATTTTTTGATACTGTATAACGAGTAATATTGATTGATAACCAATCAGTGCAGTTTTAATTGATATTTCAAACCTTGGAAAACGTCACAATATATTGGGTAATTTGTATGGTTTTATTATTTTTTTTCAATGGGAATTCTGGTTATGTATATGTTTACAAGCAATAATCAATAGTATAGAGTCTGGTTTGTTCCGCCTATTATATGGAAATTCGGTTAACGTAACACCAATATTTGGCCGTCATTGTCAAACACGTGTGTCGATTTTACTATACGTACAATATTAAACGAGCTTGCACACGTGGTGGTCTACTTTAATTTAAAATTTAAGGGTCCTTTCAGTCTACTCTCAAACTAATCTATTAAATTAATTAATCGTGAAATTTTAATTACAACAAGCTTGCAAAATATATTTCATCAACTAAATTATTATTGTCATTTTTTTCCATCAATATGTATGCCTTTTCGAGATATTTCAAAAATTAAGAATTTTCAAAAATTAATTTCTCAAAAACTAATAGAGATACAAAAAATTTCATACAACATTTTTTGTAGGAAATTTAATTCTCAATTATTCAATTCAAATGATATTTTTTCTTATCACGCTTATTTATCGAGTTATCAAGAAGAAACTAAAAATAAAAAACCACGAAAACAGTAAAATTTCCGGGATTATGTCGATGTTTGAAATCTTTTAACAAAAAAACCACGACAAAATTGTTTTTCATTCTCAATTATATTTAAACATGCTTAGTATACGTAAAACAATTGTTTGAAAAAATGGGAAAATTTTTCCTACCATTATTTATTTCTGTTTTTCTTTTTCTGACGTCGTAGATAATGTTTGAATTCATTTTAATATTTACAGTACTGAATTTTTTAATAAATTAATTTATAAATAAAAATTTTAATATAATAATACGAAAATAATTTATAAATTCTCTCGGTGAAAATTTCTTTTTCAATTTCCAATGTATTAGGCGCACGTTATGACGTTTTTTTCACAGCTATATATTGAGAAGTGAAATTGCACGGAATTAATAGACGTGTTTGTATGATATTTGAGGAAAGAGGGAACTAGAAACGCAGAGTAGAATCCAAGGTACAAAACGTCTCAACATGGATGTTGGAAGCAAATTACCATATTTCTCTCTTTCCAATAGCGGAAGATTATTCCATCATTTCCATTCAATGGCTACGCCAACTTAAATTAATTTCACATTAAAGCTCATATCGACGCGTTCCAATCGTGAATGACATTGAAGATGCAGATATTTTCTACTATAATACTATTGTTCTATTGATTTTGCTTTGAAAAATAATATGACCCAGACATTGACATGAAAAATATGATGGGGATGAAAGGAAAAATTAGGGGACACACCTTTATACATACTTACAAGAGAAAAATCACCCTCACGAAATCAATTTCGTTACAATTTCCAATCCCCACCCAATACCCATTATTTTAAAATCTCAAGCATTATTGGTTTTTTCTCGATATCTCGATAAATAAGTAAAATACAAAAAAAAATTTATCAGAATTAAATAATTGAGAATAAAATTCTCTATAAAAAATATAAAATAAAGTTTTTTTATATTTCGCTTAGTTTTTGAAATATCATTAATTAAAAAAAATTCTTTTCTCAAAACAAAAATTCTAAAAAAAAACCACATAAAATGAATTTAATTCTATTAAACGAATTTTTTTGCAAAACATAATTTTCACATCGTAAAAAAAAATGTATTAAATAAATTTTTATTGCCGTTTAATTAAAAAAATTCCATAAATTCATTTCTGTATGTATTTAATTATGAAAAATTAAGAAAAATTTTCCATTAAAAATATTTCATCATCATTTAATTAAAAACTATTCAATATTGAAAAAAAAAATCCATAAATTTATTTATATTTATTGAAATATAAAATTCCATTTAATGCGATGTTTTTTTTGGTATTCGACACAAGTAAAATTGATAAAAAACCAATTTAACAATATAAAGCACGACTAACTGTCGCCCGTATAGATAAAATATTGAAGTGATACGAAAAACGTTTATCTTAACAATGTATACACGCAGATCGATCATTCAATTGCGACGACATGGCGTCTAGTGCTACTTAAAATTTACTCCACCTCCAACGTCAAACCACTGGCAACACACACACACACACAATAAAATTCATGATGTGAGTAGATATGAAATTCATAATTTTATGGCAAGTTGTGTGGTGGAAAGCTTGAGACGTCTCTTCACAATTCATCGAATTACTGTTAGAGACGTGCACGACGCTATATATATAAAGGAAACCCCTGAGTGACAGTGAGTTAATGCAAAGTTAGACAGATAAGAGAATAAGACAGAGCCAACTCTAGATACCGCATTATATACGCTAACTTTCTCAAGAGAACTTGTGCAGATGTGTCTTGGCAATTCACGCAATCATACTAATTGTTTGTTCTTGACGATGAATATGTTTGAATTTATTCAGATTATTACTACGATTTAATCAAGAGGGTTTGTCAAACAGTTCATTTAATACAATTTTTTATTTTTAAAATTATCAAGCTATATATATTACGGCTTTTTATAAGAAAAAAAAAAACGAAAAAGAATGAAAAATAGTAAAAAAAAAAGATTTTATGTTTAATAAAAATTTTTGTTTGTTTAAACTTTTTAAATACAGTCTAAAATGGGTTTTGCAAGTTTCTGTAAAGGGAAAAAAAAAATTTTTTTCCAAAACATTTTTCGAAGAGGTTCCCCCCTTGGAAATTTCCCAATTTTCGTGATTTTTTTTGGTTTTTTGCTGATAATTCGATAACTAAACGAGATAACAAAAAAGATTACATAACATAAATGATGGGAAATTTAATTTTCTACAAAAAATGTGGGACAAAATTTTTTCATATGTTACTTCGTTTTTGAGATATTTAAAAAAATAAAAATTTACAAAAAACAATAATATCTTAACAAATAAAAGAGATAAAAAAATATTTATAAAACACTTTTTGTAGAAAATTTAATTCTCAATAAATTAATTTCAATAACTTTTATCGTTATCTTGCTTAGTTACCGAATTATCGTCAAATAATCGAAAAAAAATCACGAAAACATAATTTTCAAGGGGTTAAAAAATTCTAAAGTATGAATAAAATAAAAATGATTATAATAATCAAAATAAATCATAAAAAGAAAAAATTATTTTAAACATTTTAAAAATAAAAATATATAATTATTCCATGCCTATAAGTTTTGCGTTGAAAGTATAAGAAATAAAAGTCAAGAATTTTTTATTATTCCATGATTTATCTCAGAGTGAAAATGCGTGTAGAAAACGTACACCTGAGTCCCTACTGACCTTGCAACATGCACGAACCAAGCAATATACAATATTAATGGTTACCAAAAGCTATAGAGAAACCACATAAACCCACATACACAGAATTTCTGCGCCAAATTGTGCCTTCATTTACTATACAATATTACCACCTAAATAACACGCCTAATTTTCTGTATCGATTAATGCGGTTATTTTCAATTAATCGCTCTCATCGCTCGCAAATTTTACGTCAATATACTCATGGTATATAGATTTAGCGGAGATACTTCCTCCCCTTTCATATCAGTTTCTCAAAGCTCCAAATCACGTGGAAAATTGATACAAATGGACGAGCACACAAACTACTTTAAGGAATCGAATGTCCAATACATTCTGAAAAGTCTTCTGGTGAGATTTTCAGTTGCTCGAGTTTACCAAGATAATCTACAAATAGTCCTGCAGATTTCGAGAAGCAAAATAATGACAATTTCAATTTTTAAACGAGGTTAAAAAATTTTTTTTCATCGGTAAAATAAGAGTATTATTCATGTTCTATGCTGATGTATCTAAGATAATTTTTGGAACATTTAGTTAAGATGAAAACAATTTTTTTTTTTTATGAAACTTTTTTCAAACCATCGGAAATTTTACTCTTTTGTTATTTTTTTGTAGTTTTTTTATGATACCTCAATAACTAAGCAATATATCGAAAAATTATTTAACTTTCATGATATTTTTAATTATCTAGCTTATTTACTGAGTTATTCAAAAATTAATTTCAAAAAATATATATTCTACGCTCTCTCGACAAAATATGACTTTTATAAATTCTTAAAAAATTTTACATTCAAACAAAAATTAGCACCGATCACCTCTCAAAGCCGTAATAGCATCTCAGCGGATTCGAGGTGTATTTGATTATCGGTAAAGGAAAAAAAAATCGAATGAGAAAAAAAAATTGATTGAACCACGAGGAAGGAAATTCCCGACAGGGAATCCGGTCTCAATTGCTGATTGAAAAGTTGCAGGACAGAGAAAATCGAAGGTTTTAATATTGTAATGAACATATAGAATAAGAAAAAAATCATAAAAAATCAGATAAAAAAAAAATTCCACAAATTTACCCAGATTAATGATGCAAACTCATGATCAATTGTGCGCGATATAGTTCAACATCACACGCAGAGCCTCAAACAACCTTCACTTGCTCAGGCACTTTAATTAAACCACATCCGACAATCTAACCAAATGGATAAAATTTAACACCAAAAATCGCCTAAAAAAACTAACTAATTTTAAAACAACTTGCATCAATCAACGACCCCCCCCTCGCACCGTCCGGTCTATAGCGAGTCAAGCCATGTGAAGCGAAATTGCAAGCCTCATTGTACCCCCCCCAAAAAAAAATTCCTTCCGCCATAAAAAAAGGAAATTAAAAAAAAATTCAATAGCCATTGTGTTTAATTTTTATGAATTAATCGGATGAAAATTGAATTTTGCTGAAAATAAATTTTATACATTGAAAATTTAAGATGGAAATTTTAGAAAATTAGTAAAAAATATATATAAATAATGATGGTATTGTTTTAGTGAAAAATGATATAGTTCGAAAATGGATCTTTGCAATTTCTATGAAATTGTGAAATTGAAGCTTGCGGAAGCCCGGACAGGCATAGAGAAGTTTAATTAGGGCAACGTATTATCCACGAAACTCATGTATACCGGGAGAGCTACGTTAATTAAACCTCGTTGCAAATTCGACATGGTTTTAAGCATTCAACGCGAGTAAAGACGCTCAACTGTGAGGTACGATGTTAAAGGATAAATCCCAACACACATGCGATCTGGTGTCGTGTGGAGAAAAAATTTTTTTTTAATTAAAAACCCAGGCAAAGTTGTCGATATAAATTATTGCGAGAATATCGAGTGTCTCGTGGACATTTGTACACGCCCGCGTTTTGCTACTTCCGCGGGGCCCACTCTGCACCTATATATCCACGGATATTCGTGAAGCAAGGGGGAATACACAGGCTGTGGGTCGGTATAGTTTTGCCGCTCGATAACCGGGTCACCCTGTCAAAGCTTATCCGACGGTGCGAACTCCGCGTTCGCAGCGGTATATGCGTAATGTGCTAGTTTATGCGCGTGAAACAAACAGCACAAAAGATAAAAGGACCTATGTATAAAACACATACACACGTTTTTAACTATTCTCTACACACTCTACATTTAATAATTCCAGTTTTTCCATAAAGAAGAAATTCTGATGACTGAGAAGTTTGTTATCACGATATTTAAAGCTTTTTAATACTAAAAAATTGGTATTTAAATATTTTATCATTTAAAACGTGGTTTAAAAAAAATCGCTAAATGCAAAAAAATTTTATATATAACAAAATATTTTCATTTCATTTTTCTTGAAATGGTAATTTACAGCTTTAAATATATTTAATAAAAATTACTTCACGGATATCATAAAAGGCATATCCCCGAAAAATTGAGACCTTTTTATTTACTAATATCTTGATAAAGATGCGAGTTACATAAATTTTATTGAAGACCTTTTTTGTCGATGATAAAATTTTCTGTATAAAAGATCTCTTAAAAAAAATTTTTATCTTTAGTCGTTTAAAAGATATTTTAATTACAAGAAAAAGATAATTTTTTATACACGCTTTTTGGCTTTTTCGTGTATAATTCTTGCTATTAGGTAAAAAAATCTCAATATATTACTTGATATTATGACTTGAAGCAATATACCAACATGAAATAAAACTTTGCTGGATATTTAGCCTCATATTTAACAACAATAAAGTCAAAACTTGTGTATGTAACGACTGGGAAAAACCTCAGAAAAGCGTAACTAATCGTGTTCGGAAAAACATTTGGACAAAATTGAATAAATAAATATGCAGTGAATTTTGGCGTGGATTTTGCTATGAATCGCACATATATCGTAGGCTTATCCGGCCTGTTCTAAATTCGAGCGGATGTGGGGACCAAAAGCATGTGCATCCGGTGTGGCTTACCATAGCGGAAAAACAAGAGAGGAACGAGTGGCACTTTGGTATTCCCGATCTGTCCTCTGTGCCTTCTATATATGCAAGCATCTTTCCCACTATACTTTTATACACCACCAGATTCATCACTCCTGTTCATGTATATAAACTTGAGCATACAAAGTCTACGGAAATGAAGCTCACGCACATGCACCCGAGGCTATTAATATCGGACTAACTCTAATATCCGTAATGGAGCACTCTAAAGAACTTGGCAAGCCCTCTAGAGCTCTGCAACACTCTTACGTCACATGTACTAACTAAATAGCAATTCTGCATGCACTGCGCTAATTGAAAATAATAATAGACATACACGAAAAGCTCTTGAGCAAACTTACTTGACAAAATCACAACTAATTCTGTGCTTTTTATCGCCTCAAGTTGCCTAAAAGTAATCAAAGTCCTATTTACTATTATTTAAACATGATAAACCTTTTTTTTCATCTGAAATCCTATCAAATTCGACTTTATCTGCAATTTACAACATTTAATATTGATGGAAAAAAATTTTTTCTTACCTAAAATTCAGGTTTTTTTATTTTAATGAACATTTGACGACGATTTAACGTTTATATGTGGAGAAAATTAATCAGAATTTAATTAATTCTGTTTTATCGGCAATTTCTATCATGTAATATTGATTAAAAAAATTTTTTATCTCACCTGAAATTCCACTTTTCCATCTTGATGAGAGTTTGGCAAGGTTATGACATTTGAATCTGTGAAAAATTGATAAAAATAAAAAATCTATTGGTTTTGATTTTTGTTAGAGCTTCGCTGGATAAGTGATATTTTAAGGAATAAATTTACCTGAATGAGTGAACGTTTAATTCAAACTGTCGATAGAGTGTATGCGCGCTGCTCAATTCAGTTAAAATGATCTCAGGTAGAGAGTGGAATCCACTTGGCATACAAGTAACACCTGCAATGTATGCACTTGTAGACATACATACAGTGTGAGAAGCAGTGAGTTTGTGGAAAAATCCAATCACTTTAGGAAATTTCTTCGCTGCATCACTGCACACTTTATCGACAATCACTCTGAAACGTTGTTGTGGAGGTAAAAAAAGGAAAAAGGTGAAATTCGCCAGGGAAATCATCTTTCCATTTTTATCACCGGACATTAAACAGTTATCACCTCTCTTCTGCAATTCTGCAACAAAAAATTAATAATCTATTTCAGTCGGAAAATGAAAATATTAAAATCTCAACATAAAAACTTGAGGGAAAAAAAATCCATTATCACTTTTTTTTATTAATGATAAAAAAAAATAATTCCTAATAATTAAATCTATAAAATGATAATGGAAAACTTCATAGAATGGCTGAAAAATTTAAAAGTTTAAGAATATGAAAAAATTATTTTATATTTGAAAAAAACTTTATGATTTTTTGAAAATCAAAAAAAGGTTTCTTTGTGAGATAATAATTTATTGATTAAAAAAAAACCGTTTAATTGTCACTATGGATATTTGAATTCATGAATTTCAACTCACCCTCTTCTGGAAAAGATAAAAATCCCTTCGATTCTTCAACTGGTATGAGGGCTCTTGAAAAATGCGGGCTTTGAGATTGGTAATACTCACTCATGACCTCAATCCCCGAATTTGTGGGTGTTATCGATGAAATCGAAGTTCGCAAGGGGGTATTTTCGCTCTTGACCCCGTTGCAATATAAAAACTGATTGTCCTTGTAAGAATGGGATACCTGAAAGCAAAAACGAAAAAAAAAAACTGTAATCCAACGAATGATCTCAAAGCGTTTTTCATAAAACTGAAAAAAAAAAATATATCGACAATTAACCTGGGGCAAAATACATTAATGCAAAAAAGGTATAAAATGGGTGAAAGAAAATTTTGTAAAAAAAATTTTGTATACAATGAATCGACCTAGTTTGTCGTGTTTTGACATGCAAGCTTGTATGAGAAAGACTTAACCAGGCTATTGAGGCCTGGAAAGAAATTCTTTCAACAATTCTAAAAGCTTCCAGGTGAGATGCATGGCAAAAGGTAATTAGCCAGAAGTTAATTTCGCTATTACAAACTCTCTACTTCCGTATTCTCTATCGTACATTTACTCGTGGTTTATTTTCAACTCCTTTCTTGAATTTATGCATCACTTTGACACTTTGAACTTCTTTCTATTCGTCTTCTACTTTGAAATGTCGAGTTTTAAAACTCAATAGAGATATATCTTAGGCCTTATATTTTTACCGGGGCAAATTTTTTTTATATACATTTGCAACGAATATGAAAGAAATATTTCTTCTATCTCTTGTTGAAATATATTTAAAAAATCCCATTTTCAATGCAATAATAATTCAAACTCCATGAAATAATAAAAATTAATATTTAAATGAAATGAAAATCCCATAAGTTCCTATTTAACGCTAAATTTTTATTCAAAACCAGTTGAATATTTTTTTTTATATCTCAATGTCATAAAAAATTAAGTTAAATTATGCGAGCATTTTGTAACAACTTTAATTGCAGGTTTATATATATTAATATAAGGCAATTGTATACACTTGAAATATTTAGCGTATAAAATCCAGACCGTTAAATATACAATACGACAATATATTTTTTTGAAACTAATGTAAACTAATACCCGCGACCATGTACAACCTCGTTCTCGGTATCTCGGACTTCCTGATTCACCACCGCACCAGAGTGTGCTAAGCAATATGTATCCCGAGAAATTAGCGTAATGGGCTCGAGATTAGTTGGAGTGTACCCTCGAGTGCCCCGCCTCGTTTACCGTTCGCGGATAATGACTCACTAATGGTGATCTATTTTGAGAATAAATAGAGAACATGATTATATACATAGCATCACGAAGTGTATATGTATATAAACTCAATTTATACAATATTTACTAATTTATTTATTCACCAGGATTATAATGACACCTTCAACAAGACACAATTATTTTACGTGCAAGAAAATTGAACCAATCAAACTGCTCATTATTTTCCCTTTGAAAAAACCCAAAAAAAAAATGTAAACATTCGAAAATTTAAAATTAATATGTAGTCAATAAAATAGAAAAAAAAAAAAATTCTCAATTGATTTTCAAAAAAGTTCAAAAAAATCTTATAGATTAAAATTAATGAAAAAATTTTTTTCTAAATTTATAAGAAAGGCAGCAAAATGCCGAGCATTCACAAACGACGGTAGATATACTTCCCCTGACAACAAAGTCTTAATTGAAATCAAACGCAAGTTAATTAAGAAGATTCTCCACTTAAAGCCTCTTCGGCGCGCCAAAGACAAAGTCAAGTTGTAACTCGGTCAAAAACTTATTCAATAAGCGAAAAGACGCGCTTAGATAGGTATGGACATTTCATATTATATACCTATAGGTATTTTAAAAACCAAGTCAATATTCATCTTCAAAATAAACCTATAGAAAAAAAGTTTTGTCTCCACACTGATGTCAAAATAAATATTTGAGAGAAAAACAAAAGTCAATTTCAAAAGTATAATTAATTGCAGACCAAGTGAGAAAGTTTGGTTAAGAATTGAAAAACAAAAAAACTATTTAATAAACCGTTTTACAGTCGAATATTAATCAAATTAATCATTTAAGACACGCAGAATTTTTTTTTTTTTTTCAATACTTTATATCGCGCAACCCAACAATTTGTATCAAAGCACACAATAAAACATTTTATCCATTTTTATTTTTGCGAATTATGCACTAATTACTAAAGATATCCAACTAAAAAAATTGTTTTTCAACGCGAAAAAATTTTTCAACTTGAAAATTCTAAAATACTTAAAAAAAAATCGACAAAAAAAGTTTTATTTCAATCTTTTAAATTGTAAATGCCTCAAATAATTAATAAATGGCATTCAAAATGTGTTAAAATCGTTTGGAAAAATAAATAAAGATAATTAACACTTATCAGCCTGTAAAAAAACCTTTTACCGGGAAAACCGCTGAAAATGAACGAAAGGAGTAACGTAAGTAGCATAAGTATACAAGAGTTACGACATTGGTGAAACAAAAGTGACCAAAAGTCGGGGAGGGAGATTTTCGCCGAGTTTGCAAAGGTCCTTTTACTTTACGACTCCTAGAGGGCAACGAGAGAATAAAGGGGACGCAACGAAAAACGAAGAAAGAGAGAGAGAGAGTGAGGGCGTATTTGAGAATGTCCAGGGAGCGATCAAGATTTTCTCCATCACTTTTCTAAATTTGTTTGCTATTTCTCGAGCATTTACTTAAGAAAAAAAAAAAAACGCTATACACATAGCACGTATCAAAATGATCACAAATATACTCTCAAAACTTTCCACCTCAATTCACATGAATGATTTAATTCCAATATGACCATTGAATTTTTGTATACGCAGCTAAACACACGGAAAATTGTTTTTACTCGCTCCGTCTGGCTATATTGTGTTTTCTTTACTGCTACAATCTCAACGCAAGTAAAAAGGGAATTTTATACGTTGGATATCTCATGTATGTGTGCTGTTATATTACGCAAATGTCACATGGATACACATGTTCGCGTATAAAGAGAGAAAAAATAACTAACCATCATGACTTTCGTGATCTGAATACATTTGACTTTTTTATCTATATGTCGTGCCTTTCACGCAAAGCTTTTTTTTTAACGTTCTACACAGTTTTTTTTTTTTTTCAAATTTTCCGTTATAGAGGATGAGAAAAAACTCACATTCCCTTAATCAAAGGACCAACAGATGAGTTTTTTACATTAATGAAAAAGAAAAACCGTTGCATATCGAAAAAATTGAACTTTTTTTTAGAGAGAAGAGTTCAAGAATTATTAATAACCCATAAAAACCATATCCTTGACCAAATTAATAGTCCCCATTATATTCCCTAAAAAATTTTATTCTTAAGAAAAATAAAAAACAAAAACAAAAATATAAAAAAAATTAATTTTTAAAAATGATAATAAAAAAGATAAAATATGCAATACATTAAATTTATAATAAAAAATTAATAACAAAAAAATTTTTTTTTTTCAAGATTTTTGTGATTTTTTTAAAAATGAAAATTTTGTTGTTTGAAATATTGTTAAAAATTCACGATTAAAATTTTTTTATTACTCGACTTTTTTTAATGATTAAAAAAAAATATTTTGTAAACAGTAAAAAAATTTTTATCGGTATAATAAATTTGAAAAAAAAACAGCCTATAAAAATAATTAATATTCAATAATGTATAAAATTATTCATGAATAACGATTTACATACAATTTCGCGTGGCACTATACAGCAAAATACATTAATAGACAATTCATGAGTGGACCTTTGATCTCGTGTACCCCAGGCAGCCGCGAATCAAGCACTCTATATAGCCAGTAGTAAACTCGAGTTGCGGTCCGGCATGTACTGACCTACTGTGCATGCCAGAGCTATTAAATATCTCAATTTGTGTGGTTCGCCATCACAAAACAATTTCATCTATCCAACCAAAATCTTTAACATTATATACACACAAAAATTCATTTTAATAGCTATCAACAAGTATTTTCCGAAACAATTTTTTCTATTTATTAAATTTCTCATATTTTATCGTCACAAGTGATCATAATAAGGCATCTCATAATTAAACAGCACAACACTGAAAAAAAACTAGATGTTTTCCCTAAAAAATAAATTTTTATCCCCCCTCCCGCATATAAGTAAAAATCATTTATAGTTAAATGTGTAAAAATAAACATTAGAAACACGTTTTTTTTTTTTCGTCTAAAATGAATTCAGTTGAAAAATATTCATGATAAACAGATTTATTGTTATTTAATATTATTTTATGGTTTCTGTACGTGCTTGTTAATATTTTAACATTGATTAAGGGCTTTACAGTGTCGATTTTAGGCAAACCTCGTGTTAAATGAGCCTATTCTCATCCCGAGAGGCTTTACGACTTTGACCTAGAGCATAGAGTGACAGAAGTACTTGCTAGTCAACGACAGTGGTGGCAAGTGCATAGTCAAAACAGCGAGGACCGATAGCAGACTTGCATAAACCTCTCCCCGGTGTGTTAACCACCAGATAAACTCTCGTACCACGTCAGGCTCAAGTTGCTCTCGTTGGCAATTCTGCTTTCTGCCCCCTACCCACCCCTTGCCACCTAGTGTGCCAGTCGCTTGCACGAAACACACGCGGTCACTAAACTAAAATTTTCCAAACTCTCAACCAAACCGGCATTTTTCAGGCTTTCATTCATCTTAATTTTACGGTGATCAAATAAATACAAAAAAACTTTCATATCAATACTCGCCGCAGTACAGTCAAAAAAAAATTTTTTATTGTAAAAAAATCTATTTTTTAATTTGTATTGACATGTTTAAAATTATTTAAGCGTATTATTGCACGAACTTAATCAACAATTTCAATAACATCATGTATGTTGACTAAAATACGTGCGGGTTTCCGGTCAGTAATTATAAACCGATAAATCTGCAATGTAAAACTTTCTCTTCATATATATTATAATTTCCCATCATCAATATATAATTCTCGCATAATAATTTATATTTATAGGTATATATTCACATATAACCCGCAACTAAATAATCAACCGTTCATATAAAATATATTGAATTAATTATTATATTTAGCAAACAAATATCCAACTAAATGAATAAATTTCCTCAGTGTTTATGTAGATATATATTCGTTACCAACATTATATTACCCGTAAAAAAAAAAGATGAAAGGTTTTTTTTCTCTGGAATAAAACTCGACATTAATTGGATTCCAGTGCCACAACAAGAAAATTGGACGGCCCTTTCAGTGTCACCATTATTATTGCTCTTATTATTATTATTATTTATCATTACTCCGTCGAGTTGACGTAAACCTCTTATATGCCGACAAATACCCTTCAAGCTATTGTTTTTTATAATAATAGTAGCTTATAAAAAAAATAATACTGTCGATAGGTCAACTTAATAAAGTCATTCAAACTCCCTCTTAATATAAATAATCAATAATTAACTATTATTATCACGTATAAATACCGTTCAAGATATTCTCCAGACTAATTTTTTTATAATTAACTTTCAAAAAAACTCCATCTATAAAAATCGAAAATTTTAAATGATAAGAGGAGCGAAGCTAGGTGTAAGAAATCTATCAACTTATAAAAAATATCAAATCAATTAATTAAAAAAAAATTATCAACTGACGGATAATAAAGAAGAAAAATATTTTCATCATCAGACAGTAATTTAAAAGGCAAACTTAAATTTTTCGTCCAAGTGATTCATATTATGTATATAAGAATACAAAGTGAAGACATGTCTAAAACGTTAATCACGGAAGTCGTAGTATCTAGCCGGAGTATCTGTCAGGCTTTTACGAAAGAAGCCATTTCTCTTCTTAAACGGTAGCACAGTGTAGCGTTCGTTAAATCCTCGGGACTGACCACTACCACTCTTGATAGCTCGATAAATGTGACCGCTAATGGTCCAATAAGATGCTCCATGAGTGTTCTTTATAACTATATATGTATACATGTATAGAAAAGTCCAGAGAGAGTCTAAGTATTTATTGGACAAATGTAACATTAATTAAATTGTTGGCATCAGTATTATTGAGAAAAATCATCCATCTTTTTTAACTGTCTTGTATAACAGTTTGGCTACGTTTGCCCGCGAGTTTTATAATCAATAAATAACAGTAATTGACACTAACTGCAATAGAATTGTAGTAGTTATCTGTTCATTTTATTGACTTGAGCTATTTCCGTAGTTTCTAGTTTCAACAGATTTTTATAATTTTAACTATTAATTATAATGATTTAAACTTGTTACTTTATGCAGAAACATTTTTCACACAAATTTTTCTCAGGCTTGGAAATTGTTCATTTTTTATTACTTAGAGATGATTGTAGCGAAGCAGAGCATTTAATATTGATTTTTATAATGACTTATCGCTAAATTGCAGTTTTAGAGGGTGGTCGATGGTCTTTAGATGATGCTACGGGGCTGCTGATTTTTTGAGGTATTTTTGGGATTCTAGATTAACTGTAGAAAAAATATCATCGTGAGAAAAAACGTTTATCACTATATTTAATAAGTATTTTCCATAAATTTAAGGATTAGGGGTGTGAGATAATTTTTAAAACGATACTAGGGAGTTGCAAATTTTTTGTGAAGCTCTTTTAATTTTATTTTCTGACTTAATAGCTTTTGAGTTATTTTTTTTAATTTAATCGTGAAAAATTCAAGAAATTTAATTTATTTCGCAATTTGTCGATAAAATTCCGAAAATTTTTCGAGTTCAAGCACAAGAAAAAAGGGCCATCATGTCTGTCCTTGACAAGTAATCTCAGACTCAAGGGAAAACCGAGTATATAAGTAAATGGTATGCGTGACTTTAACAGCTGAAACAAGAACTCGCTGTTTACACGACAAGCAAATATGTCTCATGAAATAGCGAGCAAAAAAAAGAAAAAACAAAACCCAAATATACTTAAAATCATTTTTTTTAATGTGTGAGAAATAAAAAATTTAATAAACTTCGTTAATATAATACATGGATTTTATACTTTATTACAAATTTTCGCTCAATTTTTTTTTTACTTTGCTCAAAAGAACTCTCATCTCACAACCCCGTCACTTCTCTATACCGTAGCTGTTCAGCAACTTTCATGAAAACTTAAAGAGATCATGTTATACGATACCATTATAAAAAGTGCTTTTTTTATTATTTTTCACTGCAAGGATCAAATAACATGAAAAAAAAATTTTGCAATAAAAAAAAATTGAGAAAAATCTTTTAAATAAAAAAATGATTCCCTAAATTTCATAAATTTGACTATTTTTTAATATCAAATAAAAATATAAACATTAAAAAAAAAAACACTTTGATGTTGTATTGTTGAAAAAAAAAAAATAATAGAGTATATAATGAAAAAAAAAAATTTTTGCAGTAAAAGGACAATTTCAAAATTATAAAATACCATATAAAATTCATGTATATCTTCAAACAAAGCCAAATTTATGCGATGCACTATTTCAATCAGCAGAGAATCTCATCTCTCGCACAGTATAGCTCTTCAACGACAAATAAAATTCAAGAAAACGCCTGAGAAATATTACGAATGCAATAACAAAAAAATAAATAAATAGACATAATAACTTGGACGTCGAGGAGACTTTGAAAGCTCTCAATTTACACCCAGTAGAAAATATAAGAGATTCAACGCGCGGTATTGAAAGCATTTTCTACAGTAATATACGCAAATGAATGAAAAAAAAAAATCTGATGAAAAGAATTTACAACAGAAAATAAAGACCAATGAAATATATTAAATATTAAATTTTTTAATAATAAAGTATATTTTAATTAGAATGATCGCACGCCTGTATTTGTACTGTAATCAACGTCTTTGTCCATAATGAAACCATAAGAAATTAATAATTCTTAGAGAAATATGACTAAATAACAAAATTGTAAAAACAATCATAGAAGTCAATGCAAAATTCATCATATAAATTTTAAATAAAAATATCTTCTAAACGACTGAAGATAAAAATTTTTGACAAGAAATCTTTTTTGTAGAAAATTTTATTAACTACAAAAAAGGTCCCTAGCAAAATCCATCTAACTCGTGTCCTTATCGAGAATATGAGGAAAATAAAAAATTTGTTCACACATTTCTATCAAAGTTTAAAAAGATTAAAAAGAAGTATAACCCTAAAAAATAAATTCAAATTTTAAATGATAGAAAAAAAATCAAAAAAGCACCCTCCCTCTTTAACGAATGAAAAAACTAAACTAGTTAAAAAATTCAATTTTCACCAGAATAGACGATTTTTTTGGATAAAGTAAAAATTTGAAAAGTTAGTAGACAGATTGTTTTTTTTTTTGTTTCTAGTGTCATAATCACTTGTTGACGTCCATATTGAACGACCAACGTGAGGAAATAAAAATGGAAATAGAAACGATAGTGAATCTCTATATCCTGGAAAAGTGTTTGCAGCTTTGGTATACGATATCAGTTACACGTTGATCGCTTTTATCGGATTGAGACATGATTTTTATTGCATTCTATATATATATATTTATACCTGCAGACTTTTTACAATGGTCTTCTCAAGTATCAAAGCTCCCCCATGTCATTTATTGAATCTTTTCAATGGCTCTACTTTTTTTCCAATTGCTGTAGCTATTATATAGGTGAAATGAGAAAGAAAAATGCCCTAGCACATTTCAGGTGAAATTAGTAGAGAGAGATTCATATTTTTCCATAATTACATTTCTAGCATCAAATGAATATTAATCGCGAGATAGTCGTACACTCGTTATTATATTCGTCGTTGCTTTTGCAAACTCAAAGTGATCGTGCCATTCTGCGCACAAACCACAAAGTTGTGAACGGCGATAATCGAATTCAAACATCACGGTATCCGTCGTTATTGATTATCCAGTCGACCGATCCAAATGCACTCGGGCGTTCGCATGAAAATACCTCCAACAAATTGTTTTATGATCGTTTCCACCTTCACACGTGCAAATTCAATTTATCCACAGACTCTGATGATGCATGTTTTTCAAACTGATTGAATAATTTGATTTAATGCAACACAAGGGTTTAATCATTTCTACTGCCACCACAAACTACTTTTACATATGGATATTATTTTATTTTTTTTTTTTAATTCAATAGAAGCGATAATTGAAAAAAAAAATCTCAAAATTTATTTCAAAAAGTAGAAAAATTTAATTTCGATACCTTCTATACCCTTTTATATGTGAAAAAATGGAATTTATAATGAGAGTTGCACACCCGCTGTTATCGTAAAATTATCAACTCAAAAAAGTTTGAAAATTTTTCGCCTTTTTTTTCTCGAATTCAATGTATTTTGAATTTCAATTTTGACCTTCTGACGTACCACCCAATGGGGAAATGCCTATCAATCTTAAAAACAATTATACAAATGCCAGAAAAAAATAAAGAAAAAAATTGTGTGAAACCATCATTTGACATAATAATTAAAATTTCTTCTGACTTGCCAATTAAGCAAGTTTTTTTATTCTTATTTTCATGCAAAAGTCAATAGAATTTTAATTAGACGCGATTGAAGTATACTTGTGAACGAACTTTCTGACAATCTATATCTGAGTTTTACAAGTTGTAAAGCATACAAGTGTCTTTGACCATACAAAATGCCATGTGCAGTGGCCCTTGTAATTGGAATTTTCCATTTCTACTTTTTCATTGGAGCCTTGCGGCAGCATTTTTAATTATCCCAACGGAAGAGGACACAAGTGGGACAGCAGAAACACGAGTGGTTTGAGCTTAACGAAGTTCACTTCAACGAGTTGCACACCCGCTATTTTCTTTACCAACCGTGGCAAATACGAGAAAATACGCTTTAACCTATCGAAAAACAATTAATCCAACTGCAACAGTTGATTTCACACACTTAAACATATACAAACATTGAATAAAAAAAAAATTTCATGACAACGAATTTTTTTTTATTCTCAGACAAGTGAATATTTGTTTTTAATTGAAAAAAGTGATAATAATTAGTTGGAAATAGAAAAAAAAAAATTATTGAAAATTTAGATGAATAATTTGGTGCGAGAGCAAATGAAATGACGTTGGCGTGAATTATGGTAATAATCCTGAGGTGGCTGAGGGTATAATTTACATTTAAACGTTGCCGAGGAATCCTCAAACTCACGGGCTGTCCACGGCACGCAAAACTCCCGCAAAACTACTTCTAACTCACGGTATTTAAATTATTCAACAATCATTTACAGTTTAGTTTTTTTTTTCTTCAACATCATGACAAGCTTTAAATACTCACGCAAAAACCTTACCGAGATTAGCCATGAAAATTAATTTAAATAGCCATGTGATGAGAAATTATTCATTGAAAATTTATCCCTCTGTTTCATCCAGCTGTATAAATTTAAAAGATATACATTTCCCTCAAAATTGACAATTGAGAGAAAAAAAAATTTTTTCTCCTATAATAATATCTTAAAAAGGATCAATAATTTGTCATTTTTATATAGAATCATTTTTTTAGTGAATTTCAAGAGCTACAAAAAATGTCTTATGTAAAATTTTGGAAAGTCTAATAGTTTACAAGATATCAACGATTTTATAGTATCTTGCAATTGATGGAATTTGTAAACATGAAAGATAACATTTTTTATTATCAGAAATATCGCAAAAAGGAGCATAGATATCGAATTCTTGCATAGAACAATAATTGTAGAGAATTTTATGGGCAATAAAAAAATATCTCTGGCAAAAATCACTTAAACCCAATAATTTTGTAAATAATCATGATTCAATACATTACAATTATGTAAAAGTGAATAAAGAATGCTTCATTTCGTATGTTTCAAGCTCGAGTGCGAATATTATAAAATTGGAAAATGTTTAATATTGATGAATTAACGTGACAGTGAGTCTTAAATAAATTACCCTAAATGAAAACGAAAAATTATGAGAATAACGAACGTGCGTGACTCTCACAGATGCAGCGAGATGCACAATCGGAAGATTAATTCGATGAGGCACGTCGTCCACGTCTCTCAGAATGAATTTATCGCCCATCGGGTCCAATCGCGCCACCACCTGGAGAGGAATGCACTGGCAGGTTACGCGTTTAAGGGTCTAATTGAATTGGCGTCGATCCAAAGTGCCACGACACAGCTTGAATCGTGAGGACACACTGACAATTTTTAACTTTTACAATAAAACAATTGGACTATGGAACAAAATTCAAACAAAAAAATCACACCCTGTGATTAATGGATCGAATGAATGTCTGATACCTGTCTCGCAACCCCCAAATGTCATATATGATAAAAATTTCGAGATGAATAGCCCACTATCAAATAATTTTTTTTTTTCTTTAATAATTTTCACATAAAAAAAAATTTTTGTCTTTTATTTTAATCAATTCATTTCTATCAATGAAAAAAATAAATAGAAAAAAGTCTTTTGATGATAAAAAGTATTTTGACTTAAGTTTAGAAATTAAAATGATTTTTTTTTTCTTGTTTAAAATCGCTCAAGCAATTTAAGCATGCATGTAAATTAATATCTCGAGACTTACGTGTCTTCCGGCGCATATAATATATACATGAGGATTCTCAAAAAGAATTCAACCACGCGAGGAATACAAATGTCCTGGCTGGATTGCGACCCCGAGATTATTTAGGTCGCGGATGAGATATGCACGTGAGAATAGAACGAATAAATTTTCACCATCTCGTTTTTCCCTGTGAATTCACTATAATCCTGCGTATAGGATATATACCCGTTATTGTGTCCAATGCAATTAACTACACACAAAAAACACAATGAACCAGTAAAAATACCTACAATACACTGTAAACTACTGAACGAAATTCAATTGAAATTTTTATTTACTCGAAAAAAATTGTTTTTTATCCTTAAAATTATTTATAAACAAAAAGAAAAATAATAAGACACTAAAAGTGACTTGAATATAAAGTAAAACAAGCAAAATACTTAAAAAATGTCATAATTTTTAAAAAGTTCTTTTTTAACATGAAAAAAATGTTTTTTCACCTATATACCAACTGTAAATATCTCAAAAAACTTTGAAAATAGTGTAACTAAATTTTTGAATATCTAATTTTTTAAAAACAAAAAATTTAGAAAGATATTATAAAAATGTTGAAGCTCATATTTTTACTTATCTGCAAATATTTCAAAAATAACAATAAATAGACAATTTTTACGAGAGACCAAAATTGAAAAGCATTTTTTCCTCTACAAAAATGAACTCTACAAAAAACTTCATAAATCTCAACATAATCAAGATATCACGAAAAAAAGATGACCCTACACCACACCGACCGTATATACGATCTCCCCCACAAAATCCACCCCAATAAAATAACCATCACGCCATAACTCAACTCTACTAGGTCACAAAAGTGACACAACACCTTAAAAACAGCGAAAAAAAAAATTCTGTGAAATTTGCAGATGTGATTCCATATATCTCGTGATGATAATCGCGATAATTCCAGGTGCAGTGTGGAATCTAATTTGCGTGTTGAGGAATACTCATGTCGACCCACAGGCATAACCGAGCCCGAGGAATATTATGGCCCACCACCACCAATATAGAGGAAGTTTGTATCAGTGAGAGCTGTAAATTTTGGCATACCACGCTATCCCACTACAACTAGGTGATCTTGTTGGCACACGGCAGTGAAGCAAAAGCTCACAACGTGAGCAATATATATGCCATACAGACGCGTATAACTTTAGTCCTTCGTCGGGGGGTCTTTTGGGGCGAAGCCTTACACCCTCCCGCATGTCGTTGGTGCTTTGAATCGCGTGCAAACCAGCTGATGATGCCTGAAAACATTCAACTACCAACTTCCAGCCATAACCGTCCGTCTTGCGCGCGCGGGCAAGAAACAGGGGGGAGAAAGAACCTCCTTGTCTCCCAAGGATAATTAATAGATCGTCAGTCGAAACGGAGAAAGAAATTTACCAACCAAGTCAAACAATAATTTATCCATTTTTCCACAACTGGATAAAAGTAGAAAGGATATTCAAGGTTTATAGTTGGATATCTTAGAAATCTAACCGAACTGATTCAGGATATATATTCGGCCAAAAAAATTATATATGGATGTATATAAGTATATATATTTATACGATATAACGCGGCTTGAAGACACGATAGCATCTACAATTCGTGACGTCTCAATTCGTCGGTCCTAGTAGTCTATACAGCCTCGACAACCGATTAAGCCGGCCGAAAAACCGCGAATTTCAGCGATTTTTTATTATCACCGCGGGAAAAATTAATTAACGGATTAAGCCGGTCGATTATTTGCATTCAGCGTGATAAAATATATCTAAATTCATCGCTCCTAATAGTCTAAGGCCTCGACAACCGATTAACGATTAAGCCGGCCGAAAAACCAAGAATTTCAGTGATTTTTTATCATCACCGCGTGAAAAATTAATTAACGGATTAAGCCGGTCGATTGTTTACATTCAGCGAGATGAAATACAAATAAATTTGTCGGTCCTATTGGTCTACAGCCTCGACAACCGATTAAGCCGGCCGAAAAACCGCGAATTTCAGTGAATTTTTATTATCACCGCGGGAAAAATTAATTAACGGATTAAGCCCGTCGGTTATTCACATTCAGCGTGATAAAATACGTCTAAATTCATCGCTCCTAATTGTCTACATCCTCGACAACCGATTAAGCCGGCCGAAAAACCGCGAATTTCAGTGATTTTTTATTATCACCGCGGGAAAAATTGATTAACGGATTAAGCCGGTCGATTGTTTACATTCAGCGAGATGAAATACAAATAAATTTGTTGGTCCTATTGGTCTACAGCCTCGACAACCGATTAAGCCGGCCGAAAAACCGCGAATTTCAGTGAATTTTTATTATCACCGCGGGAAAAATT
>MVJL01011543.1:0-92067 GCA_002156465.1 Macrocentrus cingulum | reverse complement strand
CCCCCCTGATTGAATGATATTTAAATTATAAATAATATTAAGGTGAATGCGTTTACGGTCCGAAATCTGTAGAATTTATATACTACTTTTAGTGCAAATAACTAATTAATTTTTTCATATAACGGCCAGTAGTTCAAAGTTGAATATCCTGAATTCAAGTTTTTGCATGGTGTATACGTTATATGTATATTATACATATAAGTATTCTCATTTATGTACTTTATGAATTTTCCACGATATTTTCTATGCATGAAAAATTTGTTTCATACATAAATAATGTCGTTATTACGACTGGGTAGTCTTTGTTTCTCGTGGTTTTCTCTTTATTCAATTTGAAAATGTTTCGCATATATACAATGGCTAAAAAACGTGATACTGCACTCATTTAAACAGAACCGTTAATTCTTTAAAGGTACAATACCTGATTATTAAAATCAAATAATTATTTTTAAATTAATATTTAACAATAGTTATGCCGCATAAACAAACACATACAAACAAAAAGTTTTTTTGTTAAGTTTAATGCCCGGTAAAAATTTTCTCTACACACTTTTTTATTGTAAAATATTGATATTATTATATTTTTTTATTTAAAAAATTCGTTAATCAGTATATAATGGGATTATTGCAAATGGAATTGAGATTACAACAAATGAATATATATGATGGTCATATAAAATTAAAAAAGAGAGGTATACCTATGTATATAGGTATATATTGGTATATATACATAAACATAACAGACATCAGACAATTTAATAATTAACGTGATAAAAAATTAATCAGGCGTTGTCGTAAAATATAATCCTCAATTCGAAAATTTTCAACAATTAATAAAAAATGAAGATTATAAACTGAATCGCGTTCCGTCCAACTTTTATACCGTATATACCATATATGAATATATAAGATCATAAATAGGATTATAAAAAAAATTATTTTTTCAGTATTTTTTTATTGAAAAAAGAAAAAAAAAATATACTGTCCTTGATATAAAAGAAAGTATTCCAGCATTTGCAACCATGCATGAGAATAAATTTAAAAGATATAGATATCCAACTAAATCAGCTCGAAAGCTTCTAAAACGGCTCTATGACACGTAGCTTGAGGCTGAAATTGTCATTAGTCACTCGAGTGATATCATTCACAAAGAGATTTAATTTTCCGCACGTATATACTATCAGAACCGTCAATTTTATGATTTCACTGAAATCTCATACGGAGAGAGAGTGAATTTTGGCCTGATTTAAAAAAAAAAAAAGATTTTAAAGACTCAAAAAAATTCTTAAAAATATGATATAATAGTTATTCAAGAGAAAAAAATTAATCCGAAATAATGGGAATAATTAATTCAAGCAGGAGTTTGATTTCGAGGGAAAAATAAAATGTTGATTTAAGTGAATTGCAATACATAGCCATTTCAATATTTAGATATATAGAGATTAAACGCGTCTTTATTATCGTAAAATAAAAGTACTTCCAATGAATTAAACTCTATTAATTCAATTTCAAGTATATATAATCACCAAATGGAACACTATACTATAAATAGAGTATTTCAAATTTATTCAGCGTATATATATGCGTATATATAGGAATACGAGGGGCTGAGTTAATAGATTAGTTGAAGCTGATGACAACTGATCGTTAAATAAGTGAATTCAAGTTGCTTTTACAATCTCGACATTTCAAGATTTCAATATATATATATTATATGTGTATAGTACCTGGGATGTTTGATCTCTTTGAGTCATGCAGTCGAGCGGATAATCATGTTTCCACGATGTCCTATACCGATCAAATCATGTCTCAAGCTGACTCGGATACCACGAATTCAAATGCAGAATCGTATCGATCGTGTAATCTGCTCGGGTGCACGATTGCACATTATTATCATCCAAATGCCCCGGAAATGACACTGTTATTACAATGAATAATCTAGTGATCAATGTGCACATACTATAGACTGAAATCTACTCTGACGGCTCCATACCGTCAGGATCATCCAATTTCTTTGTCACCTTGCTCTTTTTTTATGTTATTCGATGTGGATGAGCCTCATTGCCAGATGAGAAATATGAGGCTTTTTTCAGGGTGCAAACACCCGCAAAATATCACACATATAGGTTATATATTATCCGCAGTTTTATTACACTATAATATGTCATGGCCTATATTTTTTTCATCAAAGTCCATGATATATTGAAATGAAAATTTTAGTTTACTCTATTTTAAAAAATTCAGAATTAAGAAAAAAAAAAACAATCATTCAAAATTTTAAATAACAAACATTATATTTCTGGTTTCAAAGCAGTTAAAGACCAAATTTATATAAGGATATTAAACTGAACGTAAATTTTTATGAGTATAAAAAAATGGTGAAGGACGTATATTGACAAAATGCAAATTCATGATTCAAGTCCCGAGAAATAGTAAGCTTGAAAGAGCCATTTTTCTTTAATCTTATATCCATTAGTATGTGAGTTTAGACTCGAAAGAACGAATGGGGTTTATAGCCAAGGATCGCGTGACGCTACCGACGCTTCACGCTACGCTATATATTCGGCTTATATCAAAACGTCGTCACTTGCTTCGGCATTGTTGGGCGTGATTATATATATATGTATCACCCCAACGCAATACATCAGCGCATCATTTATATATAAGTACATACCTCAAGCCGTGTGTCTAATTACCGCTCAGTTATATGCCGTCGAGTGGTCGCGAGAAGAGTCGCGATGAGGACACGAAATGAAGGAAAACAAAGAAGAAACGGCGTGAAGTAGGTTTTTACAGCGGCTGCTCTCTAGTCCAACAATAAATTTACACTACTCATGGGCTTAATATGTAAAACGCTTATCGCAGTAAAGAGGGAAAATGGCTCTAGTTTATGTCAAGATTTGTTTACCATGGGATAATAGACCTACTGAAAATAACGGAAGAAATGAAAAAATATATCAACAGTTGAAAAATTTTATAGAATCTCACTGGTCACCCAAATATTCAACTATTTTTATAATAAATCATTATTTTAAAAAAAATCTGAATTAAAATCATTCAAACCATTTCCATATTACGTATAATATGATATATGTAATACCATCTTAACATCGTTTTTTTAACGTTAAAAAATTTGTTATACATATAAACCTTTTATTCGGGGACTTTGATTATTATAATTCTCGAATAAATATAAATGAAGAAAAATTATTATCAATAACTTAACTATAATGATAGAATATTTAAAAATGTAATTTTTTAGTTGGATATGTCCTTTGATTTTACAGAATTGATGGACAAATTTATTATTTTATTGAATTAATTATTCAGCAGTGATAAAGTCCTCCAATAGATTAAAATCAATTTATATTAGCACCACAGTTGAATATCTTGGTGGAAATTTTCAAAGTAAAATTCATAATTAATTAGACTGAGAAAATCAGACGCTTTAATTATCAATTTATTATAATCAAAGTAAAAATATATTGATGAACAGAGCAGTATTAGAGGCATATATATGTATATAATATACTAGTATACATCAAGATAATTTAATTGACGAGGTAAAAATTGATGTATTAAATATAATTGTTACATTTAATATTGTGTAAAATTAAATTAAATAATTTTTTTTTATCGAATGAAATTTGGAAAAATCAAGGATTTTTTTAGTACAAAAATTATTCATATGACTTTTAAGAAAATATTCTCAATTAACTTGATAGCGATTTTTCATGTATAACATTTATAAAAAATTCAACTGTAATTTTTTTTTATATCAAGCATATATAATCTATCGTATATAAGAAGGGGACAAAAAACAATAAAATAATATATAAGTATACATATATACAGGCAGATAAGCTTTTTTAGAATTTAATAAATATAAATAAAGTAAAATAAAGTATAAGATATCCAGACCACTACAATTTTCCAATATAAAAAATTTGCGTGAAAATAAAAAAACTGCATTTAAGCACGTGTGAAAATACGAACTTTCGGCTCTCACCAACTTTCTCCATTATCCACGAGATAATTTATCAAATGAAGGATTTGGCACATTTCAACGGTAATTCCACAATCCGTATGAACAGTCGATATATATATATATATATAAAATAAAAAAATTAAGATATACAAATATACAAATGAATATTTATTAAAATGTCCTCCCTCGTTCTTTCTTTCTCTCTCTCTCTCTCTCTCTCTCTCTCTCTTATAAAATTATCAGTTGCCTAATAGATATCCAAAACACCGAAAAATTAATAAATTCACACGTAAATTGTGTCATTATTTGTATACACATATAGACTCTATATTATATGCGTATATATATATAATATACATTTGCGTTGACAGCCTCACTGATATATTACTTATTGATTTCGATTTTCGATAAATATTATCCCCGATCGTCGAGTCCGCAGTCACAGAGTTATTTGGGAGAGCGAGAAAAAAAAATCGATAGGTACTCGGTTCCGGATGTGAGTAAATATTTCAAGTGTCGCGCGCTGAACGCCTGAGGGAGCACGTACGAGAAAAATCATGTCGATGTATTCATAAATATAAAAATGGTTTTGCCGACGAATGAATTAAAAAAAACTGCACATGAATTTTTTTTACCGTTTTTTACGCCTCTGTATCTCATCAGACAATATATATAATAAATTGATTATACTCTCGACTTACAGATTGACTCATCACGATTTTCCTGTTGAATTGTACACGGAATGAATTAACGTGGCACACGCAATGCACTTAAAGATATTTTACATGGCTGGCATATCTCGTTCTAGCAACTATGTAAAATATGTTGCTTGTGCATGAACGATACAATCGAAGCCCAGATTCGAAATGCGTGTAACATCCAATTAATATCCTTGCATATAATAATAATGTCGCTTGGCTGTGATAATGAGCCAATTCAACAGGCACTTTCAACCATCAGAATAATCAACTGCTTTTAATAATTGTAAAATAAAAAAAAAAACAGGCCATGAAAAAAATTTATTTAATAATAAATTAAATTCTTCCCTTTCAAACTAATTGCAATTTAGTTTAAATATTATTTTATATCCAAAAATGTCAATTTTCCTCTGGGATCTGGATGTTAAATCATGAAAAAAAAAAAAACTCGTTTTTATATTTACGTGGATCAAAATGAAAAATAATGTAATTATATCTATTATAATGAAATCATATATATTTCTATTGTGTGAGATAATTTATGGTATTAAACAGTTTGTATAATGCTAATAGCGCATATGCACGGCCGTTTCGCTGATGGGTCAGCTAACTTATTTTATGAAGTTTTTGTTTAATTGTGGTTGATACCTACATAGTTCAAAACGACGCAAGGAAAGTGCTGATTTTTAGGGTTTTTATTTGGACGTACCCTATTAAATAACATGAAAAAAAAAAAATATCTTCACGGGGCAAAACATTTAAGACTGTATATTACACGACTATTTTTCATAAATTTGAGGTTTAGGGGGTGGCTAATGGTTTTAAAACGATGCTAATATAAGGTGTTGAAAATTCTTTTGGGGGCTCTTTTGACACTTATGCAACTATGAGGAAAAACTTGGGTTTCATTTTAACTAAATGATCTTAATCATGTCTTAGCCCCAGAAATTTGATTGACACACAGTCATAAACAAAATACTTAAGTATGCCTAAACGTTCAATTTGATTAAAAATGAAACAAATCACTTAAACAAATGACGTGTCAAAAAGCCGCGAACATTATAATTATTGAAATATAATTATTTCAATCATTCATTTTGTGAATATTGGGGGGCGTTGATTCTTCTGAGAAAACGCCAACCCCGAACCAAGATTTCGGACTATATTCTTATATTTATATATAGATATATTATATATAGATGATGTTAATCTTGAATAAGAGAAAAAAGCGTTATCTTAGTTGGATTAATGTTTCCGGAAAATTTATTTGAAGATAATCGATTGTGGATTTGTATTAGGTATTCTACAAAAAATAACTGTATATCTATCGTGTGATGTGTAAAGAAACTCGATTAATCGACAATCGTAGCTATATTTATGCAACGAAATACATATATATCTACTTCTAATTCTAGATTCATTCATATGGAAATTTCATTTTTCAATTTTCAATGAAAAAATAATAATAATAGTAACTATTATTATTATTTTTTTCACCTGATATGTGTCGATGGAAAAATTTTTCATGAAAAATCTTAATAAATAAATAAAATAATTTGTTAAATATCTATATATGTATCAGGACCTTGAAACAAAACTCACTAGACAAATATGTCTCCTCGGTAATAAATCATGTGTCAGATAAAAATAAGAAGATGGAATAAATTTTTTCGCGTCACTTTTGATATGCTAAAATAGCAAATTTTCAATTATAAAGATTGTTTGTACGAGTATTTACCGCCAGAGGTCAAACACAACACGCTCAAATTCTCGTTTACACAGATTAACAAAAGAAAAAAAAAAAATTAAATGCAATATTACTTTAGTGGGTGGAATTATCTTTGGTTTGGTGGTAAGGTGAGCGTGAATGTGCTCTAACTACCTATATACTATTATAATACGCGCGGTGGATCCCTACAAATGAAAATCGATTCAAGCAAGTATTATATGCCTTAGGGCACAGGATACTAGTAATTTGTGACACGCGATCCTCTTTGCACCAAATGAAAACTTGATGTCGTCACGTTTTGCGGCTGTGTGCGGCGCCACATGGGCGTACAAGTCTTTTGTTTCATTGCTCCGATGATGTACAAGCCAAAAACACACATATTCACGGCAATATCATATTTTCCGTCAATTTCACGGGCGGTGAATCACAGAGGGCCCGGCTTATACATACACGCTTTTACTCAATTATATATCCATGTATACATATATAGTGCTGTATAGGTGATATGGGCGATAATGTGGAACAAAAAGCAATGAACAATTTTCACTTTTATTATGATTCTATACCGTGATGCGATTTAGAAGACAATTTACCGAAGACCATGTGAGGCTAATTATATTTTTATCAATCTTATATTACCGGCCTCTCGCAAATCTATTATATATATATATTTATAGTGACATCAGTGCATGGGGATATCAGCGCGACAGGGTCGACGAAAAGTTAATAGAAAAGCTAACAAACTCTACTGATGCGGAATTTGCGATATGACAAACTTTGTTTCCAATAATCACCAGCAAACCAAACTTCTCAGATGCATATTCCAGCTCGTCAAGCAGATAATACATATATATAAAACCAAAATACGCCTATGCTATATATTGATGTACATATATCAATAGATTTTTTCATACTTGTATACAGAGGCTCACCGTATTTTGTCACCAGTGCATTTCAGTCTTGGTGGAGTTGTATGCAGCCGCTGAGGTCCAACTAATATACATAGAATGTCAGTGACAAAAAGATAAGTCTGATGGCGGCTATAAAATGCGACGATTTCCTCGCAAATGTGCTAAAAAATATCGTTAGGACCAAAGCCGTGAAGAGGAGGCTATATGTATACGATACCTAATTATATAATAACGAGTGCGTGATTGCGGCCCGCATCGTGTAGAAACTTTCACACGTTCCGTTACAAAATAGCCTAACACTATTGTATATAGGTAATGGTATATGGATGTAATCTTAAATGATAATTCAAACATTAATGAGGGAGAAAATAGATAATCTGGAGATTAAACACGCGGAGCATCCGTCGAAAAACATCGTAATCACGCGTCGAATAAACGAACGTTGTGGCTTATTTATTAAGAATATTTACCGGTTACGAAGATATAGCGTGCGAGAAATGCTTTAATAAAGCACTGGTGATAATGTAGTCGTGTGCTCACGTTCGTGTTAACTTATTACGATGATAAATCGCTCTTGGAACCTGATAGCACAAAATCATTCAAGACTATCATCAGATAGATATATAGACACGTATTTTATGCATTAAACTGTCGAGTTTAGGGGGCAAAGTGCTGCAAAAACTTTTTGTCTTTAAATATAAAATTCTTGTTTACATCTCATTCATTTTAATGCACACTCTGCAAGTATAAAAAATTCGAAAACGACAAAAGCACCATTTTCTTGACCATATCCAACTAAAATAAACCACATCTCCAAACTTGTTATAGTATATACTTTCTGTACTTTCTGTAGCACACTCACCCTTCATCGGGTGTGCTTTATGTCGAGCCGATATCGGTAAAACAACCGTAAAATAGCCCGGGCCCACGTGACCAACAGTATTATATACCTACTATGGCATGTAGGTTTTCTTTACTTTACTCTTAGTCTTACCTAACATCTCGCTTCTATACTGCTATACGTGACGCTCCACAGACCCTCGTCACATCGTAATTCACCCTTTTAACGACCATAAAAATACAAACAACGAAACCCATTAACTCAATGATGTAATGAATAATTTAATCCAAGTATTATCGTTAAATGAGACAATAAATTATTTGCTTTTACACGAAAATCCTTGCTAAAATTTTCATTTTCTTTGTTTTGTTTTGTTTTGTTTTTTTTTTTTTGCCAAACTTTATCGAAATTTTTTTATCATAAAGTTTTTTGTTCATTTCTTTTATGATAACATATAGTTCAATTTAAAATTCTAAATAATCATAGTAATAATATGAATACAAATTTTTGACTTTTAAGGTATCATATAATATTTTACTCTGTATACTGCAACTATATAGCAACTATTAAAAAAGTAAGGACAAAAAAATTTGAATTCTTAAAAAAAATCTCAATTTCAATAGAAGCATGCACAAAGTACTATATATAATTAACTCACAATTTTCATTATAGACGTATGGAAAAACTAAAAAAATCCCGCCAGCAGCGAATATTTTAAGGAGTTAATTTTTAAAATAGTCAGCCGTCGAGATCGATAAAGTCATATTTCCACTCGCTATACTCTACAATGATGATTTCCGAAAAAATTTTGTACTTTTATATTTTTTTATCGTACATTTTTGACCATTACTCTCACTGCAATTTTTCACACAAGATGAAAGATTTCAGAGGTGATGGTGCTAGAGCATCGAGTTGACCATTGTTAGAGGACGCATCCAATCAAAAATTCCAGGGCACCTAACGAGGAAGCCAATACTAAACGAGAGTGTTGACGTTCTCTCTAATTTACTCAAAGCCCCTGTGTTGAAAAAAAATAATAATAATAATAATTCTAACAATAAATAAAAAAAAAATTCGAATTTTTTGGTCCCAATGGAAGACAATTTTCTGAACGCTATATAGATATGTAGATGGTACATCAGAGGCGTGGATATAGGAAATCCCAACAGAGGTTGAACGCGCCCGAAAGCGATTCGCTGAGTAAACACACATATAACACAACGCCCAGTTGTTGTCCAAGAACCAAAGCACAGTGTTTGCAAATTAGGCGCAGTCAAATGTGAAATTTCCGTGGCAAACATGTGGAGAAATACGATGAGAGACGATAGAATTCTGCGCATACACATATACGCTTTTTCAGGCTTTTGGTTCTAACTCATACATATATATATATCCCTTCTAATTGATTCATAACAATTAGACTGCCAGCAGAGAATAAGAAAAAAAAAAAAAAGCGCTTAAACAATCCGCACATGAGTATTATTCTCATATAAAACAAAAGTATATATATACAACGAGTCATCATAACAAATAATAAATGATGTACTGAATATTTTAAAACTCGACAATGTGTATAGTGCGAGGCTAAAAACAAACATTTAAATGAAAGCAAGATTGTGGTGAAAAACTGGGCCGGATGAATAATAAATTTTTATGTAAAATAATTAAATGGATAGAGAAAAGCTAGCTGATATATATATCCTATATGCCTTAATATCTTGATTCATGTTTTATGAGAGGTGAACATCTGCAAATCTATAGTCACATTGACACCAATGACTCTATTTCCTTCTTTCAATAATTTTCTGCTACTGCTGCTTCGCTTATAAATATTTTACGATTTAGTATAGAGGGTTGAAGGAATTTCCGGCGATAGCTAAACTTTATTGAAATCGATCAAGAAGTCTAAACATATAATGTACATAGTTTCAGATTAAAAAAATAAAATAAAATAAAATAATAATTACAACCGCCAATGGAATCAATGGGAATTTAAATCAAACACTTGTAAAAAAAAAAACTAAAATCTTAAACTTTAAATTATGTTTTTTCGATTTTAGTTATAGTTTTTAAAACAGCAATTTTTCTGTTTATGAAAAAAATTCGATCCAATGAATTATAAATGACAGATATAAGGAATTGTTTTCTACTATAGTCAACAAAAGAAATGAGCATAATAAACAATCTTAAAATTATAATTTAAAAAAATTTGACTATAATAGGTATACAATGTCGAAAATCTGAAGAATAATGTTATATATATTTCGAATGGAGTTTGGAAAAATTTGTTAAACTAGTAGTAAAATAATGAAGACAAAAAAATATTAAAATTAGTTCCTGAATCAAATCAAAATACTGGCGTGAATAGAGTCCATTATCTTGGAGATTGGTGACTGCGCTCGAGTGTCAGGATGGTCTTCCACGGTGTGAGTAACGCGAATTTATCGATAACAAACTCGCAATTACTTTCAACCCATTCCCGGCCTTTTCTACATATATGTATGAAAACTATAAAAAATAATAATAATCATCCAAAAATTTCGATACCTGTCCTATATAAAAATGCCTGATCTGCAATAAAACCTATAATACAAACTATTTTCAAAATATTGTGAAAAAAAAAAAAATGTCAATAAAAAAAAAAAAAAGAAATATCAAGAGTTTTAACAAGAGTGCATTTCAAACATTTCATGAGAGCGCGAAAAAAAAATTTTTTTATATCCATCATGGATTTGACAAGTTTATTGAATGTTCGCGGACGTTGTCACTATTTCATGTTTCAAGTGCAATTAATCCGACCGAGTAACCACAGAATAGAGACTAAAAAAACGGAGGGATGAAAAAATTTAATTCACATTTTATTAAGTGAAAACACTTGTGCGATAGTTGATGGACCCGAGTATGGTTCTATTCTATACGCACAAATCCGTGTGAGAGCCAGACATTCTGATTATCACGCGATGGGATAAGCTCGAGTTCATTGGACTTGTACACCGCGGCACAAAATAATTAATTACAACCATCACATTGCGGCCCTTAAGGAGTACATGTACACGGATAACCGAGACAATCGAGACAATAGCTTGCACGTTTCTATTTTCACCATTATACACAGCAGGAGTTTCGTGATTTAATCCGATCCATGTGTCTATCAATGCCCACATTTTTCCCTCGTTAATTATTTAATATTAGATTTTTTTTATTTATTTATTTACACTACAGATAAATTGGTTTTTTTATTACCTGCGCCAGGATCACTCAACGCGCTGACCACAGTCACGAACGAGATGAGATGAAGCACGCAAAACATCGTCGCACAACCGACACGATTAGCGCGCGACTATCAACTGTCTCCCGCGCCACAGGCTACAGGGTGCTGCTACTACAGGGTGGATTTTGGTGGGATATATATATACAAACGTCCGTTCTCTCCCGCCGGAATGTCTGCGCATGTGCCATTCTGTCTTCTTCTACAACATACGACCGCGCGCGCCAACCGACTCTTTGGATTCAATGGATTAATTATTACTTATTATTTGTTTTTCCTCTGTTCAAACTATTATAATGAGAATTTAAATTTGATATTGATTTATTATTTTACTCGTGTTATAATAGGTATACATATATGTATATGCTTATTTGTGATTATACACGATTATATATGTGAGCACGATAAGTTGACACGAAAAATGAAATACATCGTCGTTGATCGCTAAACAATACTTAATTATTTATGTGACAATCTGATGCACGAACATCGCACGATCTTCGACTCTTGCATGGAATACTTTATTTTTAATTCAAACAATCATTCAAGTTTCATATTTTTTTGAGATGATTAAAAAACTTGATTTAAACTTCATCTTTTATTACTTTATCACTTTTTAAAGCTTTATAATTTGTTAACTGTATATCTCGAAAAAAAATTTTTTTCTGATAAAGAAAACAAAAAATATAAAATGTAGAATTTTTAAAAAATTGTTAAATTAATTATTATTGAAAAATAGATTTAATTATTTTGGTTGAAAAAATTTCACTGTCCACACGATCATGTTTCACTTAAACTTGCCAAACCCAGGATACACCGAATAATTTTCTCTCTCGATCAATTACTCCCCAAGTTTGACACACGCTCATCAATAAATCTGATTACTCGATTAACTCCATTATTGACCGTGCCATCGAAATTTTTCAAATGACATATACAGCAAACAGTGATGCGTTAACTATCTCTCTATACGCGAAAAAATAAGAAAATAAATTTATTTGGCCTGATGGATAATTTGAAGCGTTGAGGTTTGCCTTAAATTCAGCAGAGTGTTATCGATTTGCTTTTCGCTCAAGTCTCATTCTCTTGAGCTTCGTGTGCAAGCGTAACACGTCATGCAGTTGATACAAAGGGTAGGGGATGCCAGATGAGAGGTTAAAATTTACTCCCTCTGATCGTATACAAGATCGATATGACGGCCGACTTTTGAATCGATTTCAATTTACCCTCGTTTACAAGCTTTGGACTAACGAGCTTTCTAAAGTCGCAGACAGCCGACGAGTTTACCGATCGTGATGAGGGCATACCTACTATTACTTAATACTCCTCAACCTTCGTCCTTGTACACTTGCACCACTAGTGTGCATTGTAGTCGCTTATAACTTACTGCAGTGATGGGGAAAAAATTCAAAAGGCCGCGAGCTCCTCATTTCCGTTCGTCGGTTGAATTTATCCTCCAGTTCAAGTAAATCGTGTGCTTTTAGTTTCAACTATACAGAGACGATTTCAAATTAAGCCGGCGAAATAATTCTCTTTATATTATTTATTGTTGGTTCCAAAAAATATGATTTAGAAAAAATATATATAACATTACGGAAATTAACTACATAAATTTATTTTCCTGACTTTTTCTCACGGAAAAAAAAGACTATAGAAAATTTTTTTTTTTTTTTCAACTTCAAAAGAGTATACATATAGGTATTATCATAATAAATTCATAATACATAAGCGAATTCATGAAAGCAGTATTTTTTGCGTGATCTTGATTTATATTTTTTCTTATACAATAATTGCCGTATTCAAAAATAATACAATTTTTTTATATTATTGTTTCCGGTGGGTTATCAGTATAATCCTAAAAAAAATAAAAAACCAAGGATTAGGATTGATGAAAACACGAAAAAACATAATTATTCTTACTGTAATACAAAAAAAAAAAATCGATATTTTTGTTTGTATATTAAAAAGTTTATTTATTATACAAGCACAGGTGATGTCATTGAACAAAATTTATATCAGATCTGTATCTTTTTAAAAATAAAGAGAAAAAATGTCAACAATAGGTATTTACCACACTTTCATTAAAGCTTCAATACAAATATTAGAGAGAACATACCTATACATCCCCAAATACATTACTTGACCATAAAATTTGAGTTTTCTCATGATGATGTCGTCGGCGACGATTAAGGAACGACAGAGTAACGACCCACAAGAAAAACGTGACACTCGTCGCACACCCGAACAGGCTTGGGCGAATTGGGCATGGCGATGGTGTTGTCGCTGCAGGCGTTGCAGAAAATCTTGCCGCAATTTCGACAGTGATGCTGCAACTCACAAGGGAGCATTTGTGTGAAAATGTGAAGAAAATTATAGGTGAAAATATGAGAAAATGAAATTCTTCTACGTAGGTACCTAAATCGCGAAAAAAAAAAAATAAGATGTAGCAAAAAATATTAAAAAAAAAAAAAAAACACGACAGAGGAGCGAAAGATTCATAAATCGTGACGATTACCTACGTACGGATTTTACCTCTCTTTTCACACAGTGCAGACCTATTATAAAGACGGAGCGGTAGAAGCTCAACGTTGCGGAACGGAACTGAAAATGCCCTTTACCCAACCAAATTGAATCCTCTAAATAAGATGATGTCGTGGTACTATCATTACTTCAACATCATTTAAGAATATAAAATGGTCGTTTTTTTTTTTTTTTTTGCCACTTGCCACACTATACCGATAACCGATTCCCCGCAAAAGTTCATTATTGAACCGTCCAAAAGACTTGAATTACGATCTAAATGTCATGAATCGCGTTGCTGGGGCAAGTTGGAGTGCCGCCAAGGCCGAGCCATCCTCTCACTATTAAACGCTATACTTCCTACTCTGGCGTCTTATCTTATGGCAGTAACCACTGATACTTATATAGCTCGGCAAATGATCTTCCAAGCCTTGACATTGAGTTATTTGGCTGAAGGTGAATTATATAATGCTGCGCAACACGGCCTCCGCTCTCTTTTCAACCCTTTGCGCTATATATTACAGGGCTATGCTAATTTTCTGACTGTCGGTCTAACAAAAAATAAATAAATAAATAAATAAAGTAAAATATAAGTACAACAAAGACGTCATGGACGTGTTATTATGCAATAACTTAACTTGGCCGGCGTTGAAACGCACACGAGATCGGGGCCAGCGCCCAAACCGTATTTTATTGCCCGGATGCACAACGTCTTCATCATACTGACGGGCTAGCCGTGAATATGCATGTCCATTCACATGTCTAACGCTTATGCATACATATATCGTACTTTTTACCAAGTGAGATACCACAAAGTAGAAATTTAAATACAGCCATCGTCGAGCCGATTTTTTACCCCGGAATTTTATACTTAAATTATATTATTAGAAGTAGCGTTGGGTTTCTCCACAAGATTTTTTTACGAGCTAAAAAAAAAAAGAAAACGATGAATTCGAGAATCATAATAAATTATTATTGATTTTTTTTGGCTTTAAATACATAAAGCTAAAAATAAAAAGTAAAATTTTTGCAGATAAAAAAATTGCGACAAATATTAGATTCAAAAATCTGTAATAAGTATATTTCGTTTTCTTACTCGCCATCGTTTCTGGGCATCTATTTGCCATGAAGTATAATTAATGCAAAACTTGAAGGCGCTGTGTCAGGAAAATTTTCCTCGAAGATTCCGAGCGATTCGGCATTTTTTTTTTCCCCCCCAAGCACCGTCGATAATGGACAGCTGAGTAGAAATAGCGACTTTGAGTTGAATTGAATAGTTTTACCCCTTGGAACAATGAGCGAGTGCGTGGAAGACGAGTAGAGAACGAACTGCAATTAAAAAAGTTTAATTACCTTGCGACGAGTTAGGTTGAATTCTCGATTGCAGCCCTTGCAATTGTTCACCAGGCGGTCATTTGCCCACGTGGCACTGCCCTCCAAATTCGCCTGATGTTGTGCATTGTCGGCGGCCTCACGAAGTTCAACTGCCGCTAATTTTGCCGCGCTCAACTGTCCTCCCAACTCCTCGAGGGTGTGCTCCTGCTCAGTACAAATGTCGCGCAAGGCATAGTGCTCCTCCTGCAGCGCCAAGTATCTCTAAAATAGTTTTTTTTTTTTTTATTTCAGCCTTGTATGGCCAATTGTGTTGGTTAATTAGAATTGAGTATAATAAAAATTTTTTCCTCTTACCGCTTGCACTTGCTTCAGTTGGTCAATCTCTTGATGGAGCTGTGAAATTTTTTCCGTCGTCGAGACAGAAGTTTCTTGGAGAGATGTACGCCACTCTCGCTCAACTTTTAGCTCACGCTCGACTCCATTGGCCCGAGCCTCACGCTCAGCCACCTGAGCCCCCAGTACTCGTACCTGCTCCTCAATTCCTGTGCGAACACCGTCCACCTCTTTATACCTAGGGCCAAATGTAATTAAATATTAAAATTTAGCAACTTAATATTATACTAACTCTCTCTCTCTCTCTCTTTCACTATTGCCTGATGATGATATCGTTAATGTCACTGCGAGACTGTGATATGCAAAGTTGTTATACGAGATATGTATAATTAAAAGTTTGTGATGGGAAATAATAAATTTTGATGAGAAGTTTATATGAGAAATTTCTTTCTTTTTTTTTTATCATTCAGTCGCGGTCGGTGCACTTAATTTAAATTATTGAATGAATTTTAAATTCTATTCAACAGGCGACTACTCGATGATACAGATAAGTCACGTATTCACTATAGTTTGTTGCATTAATCAATAATCTGAAATTATGTTTTTATCTCGAGAAAACCGAGTTTGCTCGATTTTACCCAGCCTTTTTTTTTCTTCTCTCTCGCTTTCGTTTTTGATCCTATTCTCCAATCAATTTAAATTTTCCGGATAGATGCAAGAAATTTTGATGCTAATTTAATTCTCAGTAATTGAAGTACCTATTACTCGCTATTTTTTATCGCGTACAATTTTCATCATAAGCTTAAGTCCTAAAAAGCGCTTTTTTTTTCGAGAAAAAAATTGGCATTCCTATAGGAAAAAAAATTTGAAATTTTTACCGAATATATTCTATATAATTATATAAATTTTTTAAAACTAATAATTAAATTATCAAAAAATTTAATTGAAAAAAAAAGATTGATCGAAATCTTTATTAAAAATTTAAGAAAACAAAAGCTAGATATTCCATTATATATAAATATAAAGACAATCAAGTCAAGGATTGGAATGTTAGACTATAGTTTATTTTTCATGATACATAAGCGTTATTTCAGCAAAATCATTATTGTTACTCGAGTCTTGCTTATAATTAATTGAATTTTCGAGAAGAAGATGTACAATCATCAAGTAACCATCGTAACGATAATAAAAAAAAAAAAGAAAAACATTTATATTATGTTGTTTTTATTTATTTTAATATCTATATATGTATACTAATTTATTAAGGGGAGCATCAATTTCCATACTCGCACAAAGCACTCGCAGTTGGATATTGCCTTTCAATAGATTCAGTGACGCAAATAAATGGGAAAATAATGAAAAAATTAAAATAATCAATATATAAAACGTACTTTTCATCCATTTTTTGAATTGTCTCAGACATTGAGATCGTTTTAGCCTCCAATTTGGTTATGAGTTCGGTTTTGTGCTTAAGCGAGCTCTCACATTCCTGAAACCAAGTTTCATTAAGCCAAATGCTTGCAATGAAAAAAAAAAAAAAAATTATACAGAAATAAATAATATTAGAATTTTACGGAAAATTTATTTAACAATTAGAAATCTCAAATAAAGATAAATTGATGATGAAAAATAAATAAATAAATAAATAAATTCCAAGTAAAATCTCATTCGAAAATTACAAATCCACATTAATCACTTGCAGATTTGTGCATGTCAGAAATATTGTCATTGTCTTTAGGCTTAAATAATTTATAATTTTGATCATTTAATTGTCGATTATCCTTTGGCGGTGATGTTGGACTAATTTTTATAAACGATTTAGTTGCGCTTGGTGTTGTTGGACTTTTTCCAGCCTCGCCATCCTTCATCAAGTGGTTATACTTCTCAAGATTATTTAAAATCTTGCCAATTTGACTGGTTTTAGCGTGCAAGCGGCTAACAATCTCACCCTTGTGAGTCAACTCCACTTCACATTCCTATTAGGGAAATAGCCAAAAACATGCAAGAACACCACGTGTTTTATTAGTAAAAAAAAAAAAATATACTACCATGTTATTTCATATAATTAGTCTGATAATAATTTTTAAGATATTAATTTATCACTTTTTCAGCTAAAAAAATTCAATAATCACCTGTAATTTCTTGTACATCTCCAAATTAATAAGTTTAATATCCTCCAATTGTCTTCGAAGTGAAATTATTGTGTCCTGCTTCTCGTGAATGTCCTTCTCAAGAAGTTTCATGGCTACCTCCATCTCGGATTTCATGCTAATCTGCTCAAAAAAATTTTCTTCACTGAGAAAGTTTTTCCTATTAACTTTGCAGATGTGTAAAAATTATTTATTAACCTGTAATTCTAATTCTTTTTCCATTTCTAGTCGCAATTTTTTCTCGTTCTCGAGTCTGCTCCGCAGCTCTTCCATTTCCGATGTTGTTTCAGTAATTTTTATAGGAGCTCGCCCATTCTAAAACAAAAATTTTCGACATTTATTTAGATACTTATACACTATTAATTTTACACATATTTTTATACCTCATTTGTATCTTTGATTTCAATACCAAGCTCTTTTTTCAATTGTCGATTTTCCTCGTGCAGACATAAAATATTATTCTTTGATATGGATAAATCTTCCTTCATTAGAGCATTCGTCGTGGTCAACGACTCAACTTTTGCCTGGAGATTAGTCACTGTTGCACTAAAATTTTTATTAATAAATTAAATTATGAAAAAACCCGTAAAGCAAAAAAAAAAAAAGAAAGAAAAAAAATTAAAAACTGAAGCAATTCTCTACATAAAAAGTCTATACTAACTTGAGATGACGATTCAATTCCTCAATATAATTTTTTTGATCCAGTACCGTTGTCATATTGTCATTTTCCAGCTCATCATCCGGAGAATCTCCCGGAATATGATTACTATTACGCAAATACAAAGAAAAATCAATAACACCCTGTTGACAGTCGAGATCCTCTTCCTGTTATATAAAATTGGAATGATGAAATTGGTAAGTTAAAAAATAAAACTCTTAAATTAATACTGTATTTACCTTGACACAAAAATTGCAATCAATAACATTGAGTCCGACAAGAAGTCCCATGATAACAATGGCCTCTTCGCTCATCATCAATGCATCGGGCTCAAAATACTCGGACAAAAGATCGTCCCGGTGATCAATTAGAACCTTTAAATAGTCTGCGAGTTTTTTTTGCATTAATGCCATCCGGAGCCAAGCTCGTGCTCTGCCCATGGCGGTCCTGCACTCATCCAAGCACTCGTTCAACACGGAAACAACTTTAATAATAAATTATTTATACTGTACCTTACAGTCGGTAGATCACGAATACTCGATGTTATGTCTTGAGCTTCCGCGCAATATTTTTCCACGAGTTGTAAAATATCCCAAAGCTCTTTTTTCGGCCCAAGAAGACCCTATAAAATTGTCAACAGACGATAAAAGTGCATGCTTTTTTATTATTATTATTTTAGCATATTTTTTTTTTTTTTTTTCGTCAACCTTTTTTGGTCGCAGACCATGCCGGAGCACGTGCTCAAGCACGATGAAGAAGTGCTGAAGTGGCATATGATCGGAATCCAACATTCGACCATACTTGAGTGACGTTTCAATCAATTCTTTGACAATTAATTTGGATATATTCACAAGATTGCTCCTTTCAATAATCACTGGATCCCGAGCTGTATGACAGAATGAAAAAATATATATATATTACTATAATAATAAGTAATATTTAAGTATAGTTCTTGATAAAAATCTATATCAAATAATTCGTCATATTCATTAAATACATTAAATAGACAGTGTATTCAAGTGAGAAAGCTTAAAAATTATCCAAAGCTGCAAATAAAATTAATTAAATGAAATTTAATACTTGTGTATAGTACCATTCAGCAATCACACAATCTGATGATGTGTAATACAATATATTTCAAAAGCTAAACAAAAAAATTTTTAAACATTAAAACAATTATTAATGAAAAAAAAAATAATAATAATAATGAATAGTTCAACACCGTTATTTGAACTTTATTGCTTTAATTGAATCAAAAAATCACTTCAATTGAAAGAAAAACAAAAAAATGAAATAGCACAAAATTTGCAGACACGATACAAACACAAGCTTGAGATGTGCTGCATTGGCGGTGGACTTGGTGAAAGAATATCGCAAAGCTCAGATTGCTCTTGGGCACGATGTTGAGATATACCACTGAGAGCTAAAGGTGGCGATGGCGATCGTTGCATAGATTCCTGCATTGAGAATTCTACGTCCTGGAGTTCTTTTAGGCACAGCCACTCGCCATCAACGGACACGCGAAAATTACACAAATAAATTGTGTCCTTTGCACCGGCCATATCCTGCTCAACCATTGTACCACCCTCAAGGTCACCCGGAGACGACCGGAATTTCAAAACTGTCTGGGTTTCTGGCCGCATAGAGATTTAAACGGAGCTGAATCTTGAATGACTATGCTTCAACGTTTTTTATTATATTATTGTGCATTAATCAATGACAAATTTTCAGCAAATATTTGTCTTAACGACCGAGGCAATAAATAATAATCCACTGATATGTAGTATTGCTTGTGGTGTATTAGTGTGTTATGTTTATGACAATTTTACAAAAGCACTTGTCACATTCTAACATCGAAACTGTGAATGACAAGAAATGTAGCAACGATGGCTGCTTAGTTGGACTATTGATCTTCCCGTTGAGTTTGTTTCACCGGGTATTATATACATAAATCAATATTGCGAAGAAATTTCGCCGCAAGCATGTGCTGCTCTCTACAAACATTATCCTAAAATTTCCAATCATGATAAAAGCACACCTGATGCCTCCACCTACCATGTGTGGATTATTAAAATTAATAAATCAAATTATTCCGCTAGATTTTTTTGAATTTATTCAACAAGTCATCAATCAACAAAATTTTGTTTGAAATTTAAAATTCGCGCCACGTACTTAACCTCTCTCAATATGGCAGATTTTATAATATTTGTGTGTGTAAGTACTCACGTCTCGGCGACCACCAAATATCCAATTTTCTCGGCCGTGACACCACAAGATCCGGCCACTTGTCCTCACGAATCGAATAATTCGACAATGAACGTGACACACTTGCTTCATTATCACTCTCTGTCAACGACTTCTCTGACGGCGACATTGGTAAATTTCCTTTGCCGTCATCGGCCATTTTGACACATTATCTCTCCAATACCTTTGCCACTAAACAAAAACTACGACTGGTTTTTAACGGCTCCAACACTTAATCTCTCACTGCAATGTTTATTGTTTTTTTTTTTTTAAGGCCGAGAGTTCAGTAGTATAACCAAATCATCTTAATAATAATAATAATAATAATAATAATAACAAGAAATGTGTGTGCAGGTCGAAGGGGGGAGGCTAATATGTACCGTTTCCACAAAAAACTATTTTTGTCGCGTGCGTGTGTGCATGAGTGTGTCGCTCCTCCTATTGGCCCTATAGGCACGACGAACACTACGATCTAGAGTCACGGTGATACGCGGCGCCAAAACATTTCAAGAGCTTTCATCGTCTAATTTTGGAGAAAATAAGTGTTGAGTTTCAGCAGTTTTTCAAATACAAGAACCTTGACCTTGAATTTAATGTAGTTTTAAAGTTTTTTCACCATATGAATTAAACAAAATTAGTACTATAAATTTTTTGAGCATTCCACTGAACACCAGCGCCAGCTGATGCGAAAGACAAGGGCTCTCTGCTTATAAATATGCTGGTTCTCGAAGAAATAATAACTCAAAAAATATTATAATTTTTCACTTAAAAAGTTCACATATATGTGTCTTCATATGTATTCATATATACGCGGGTCTATATATATATATATACCGTGATTATAGACGGTGTTTGCAGATGCCGTGTATCATATGCGATCTACTCTGCGATGACGACGATGAAAGCAGCTATGCTGCTGATATTATAGTTGAATATTAGATACAAAATATAGTCCGAATCCGAAAATTCATTATACCGTACGCCTGGAAAACAAGCAACAAATATCAAGTATCATGGCTAACAACGCAATATCATCGGACCTCGATTGGATACAATTGAGAAATGAAATGGACAGCCTAGGATCTGGACCAAGTAACCAGCAATATGAATCCCTACTTATAAAAAAATGCAAGGAGGCTCCGTACGTGCCGATAGGTACACAACACATAACCTTGTCGTGTCAACGTGAAATATAAATTTTGATTTTGTATCTTTTTAAGGGGCCTTCATAACTCTTGGAATACTCTTTCGCGGTCTTACATATTTTGCAAAAGGCGATAGCTGGGGATCTCAGCGAATGATGCGCGCAAGATGTATCGCTCAAGGCATTACAATTGGCCTTGCACTGATGACAATGTCAAAGGGTGCTGCAAATTCGGCAAAAGATGATGAGGAAGACGAATAAATGCACACACTCACTCTCTATCTTTCTCATATGCTGCTTGTAGTAGCCCGATAAATAAATCTAGTTTGACGTATAAATTATTATTGGTAATTACATAATGTAAATATTAGAGAATACATAATAGTACAAATATTAATTTTTTTTATGAGTATTTGTAAATAGTACCTCTATTATAACCTACGTTTTGATATTTTGCATGCGCCATATCGAACCTTAGGATCAACAGAGAGCAACAGGATTTTTCTCCAATAATAAAAAGGAATAATTCTCATAAAAATATAATAATAAGGATGATGTTAATACTAACTATCTTTGAACCAAAAACGAAATGAATAAAAAAAAAAAAAAAAATGCGAAATAAAAAAAGAAAGAAAGAAAAAAAAACCGAAACATATTTGTGTTTATATTAATACATTTTACAATTAATGATATACCGACTCTTAGTCAAGGCTCTTATTTGAAAAGGGCCATCGCGATTTTAGTGCACCAACGGCTAATTTACGCGTGCCAACTGTGCTAAGTGATCTTGAGCGCACGCTCGACGGACTATTCGAGCTACAATTACTCAGACTCGTGCTGGGAATAAGATCAAATATTTCCTGAACGGTTGGCCTCGAAGGCGTGTAATCTGCCTGCACCGACTCTACAAAGATATCGTGAAAATGAGCGATATAGTGTAGTAAAAAAAACCTAATGCAATTTACCGATTAGAGGCGTTTCATCGTACAGAGAACCCTGACGCTTATTGCTAATAAATGAATTGCGCGCACTCTCATCAAATGGCACATCCTGAACTGACTCGGCGGCGTGTTTCCATCGCAGATGGTCGTTCACGTGCAAAGTTAATTGCCGTAGCCATTTTTGAGCCTCCTCATTTGACTCAAGCTTGATTGTCACGGTTTTTTCGCAACCCTCCACCATATTTGTCACTCGAATCTCTTTCGGTGACTTGGATAGCTGTACGGCAGTCTCCTGGAAATTACAGTCATTGTAAATGCAAAATAAATCGCAAATAAGCCGGCAAAATTTACTCTGTTGATTGAATATGTGTGACTTGGACTCTCATCAGCCTCGGCTAATTTCCGTGAATCCCATGTTTGCAGAGTAAAATTCTGCAAACGTGCCCAATAACTGTTGCCATTGATACTGATGTTCCCTGAGCATACTTCGTTGGTGATACAGTCGGGCTGGGCAGCAAGTCGGCAACAAAAGTGACCAAACAACGGCAAAGTGTGATGTTTATTTTCTGTAAGCAATTAAAAAAAAAAAAAAAGTCAGCTGATTGATGTAAATTTATAGAGATTTTTGATGGTAAAAAAATGTCTCTTATTGACAATTTCACCTAAATTGTTGATGAGCAAATCGTGTGTGTGGATATTTTCGTCAGTATCGTTTAACGTGAGTTTTGCCGATGCCATGAGCTCAAAATGTGGTCCCCTAAAAACATGAAATGTCTTAATATTTGGATTTTTTTTCATTATTATTTATATATTACAATTTTCCGGAATTTAATTCATCCTTGAGCGATGCAGCCAATTTTTTACCCACAGTTCTCGAGATTGACGAGTGAATTGTACGTTTTATTCGCCGTGGAGTGCTGGCTATACTCAAATCTTCTTGTAAAATATGACTGTAAATCTCCAGAGTTAATTCGAAATCAGAAGCCACGTGATTACTGCAAAAAAAAAAAAAAAGTATCATTAATTGCAGGCTCCCAATTATAACGATAAAACTAATGATAATATGAAGCAAAATTTCTATATGAAAAAAAAAAAAAAAAAAAAACTTTTCTCATTCAAATACGTGCAATAGAGATTTTCTCATATTTATTCTGCATACTCACAAGAGTAAAACATCGGGAAAAGTGATATCAGTGAGCGCCCGATCGACAGGACATAACAGGGCAGTATCATAAATCTCCGTGCCAATTCTCGCCAAACAAAATACCGCAAATCTGCGATAATCTCCGCGATTTTTGAAGTGGTCAGAGTCCCGCCACATGAGTGGGATTCGTAGCTCTGATAGGGAAACCCGCGCAGTGCTCAACGACGGTGAACTAGAAAATAAATTAAAACAATATACATTTACTGACTATAATAATGCAATTATTCTGAGAATAGACAAAAGAAACGAAAGCCATGACAATATATTCTCACCTAGATTTATAACAGGCATCTTTCTTGCGCCGTTGCAGCTCGGACATGTACGCCAACATGCGTTCATTGGACGTGAGCAATGCCCTGGCAGCTTCTAAACTTTGAGCACGATGACGAGCTGCAGCAAGTAGCTTCGCTGAACCCTCTCGCATTTTTATCTCCATCTCAATCTTTTGCTCCAAGTCATACTCCTGCAAACATCAAAAAGTATGTTTATTCATTTCATATTCAATTATGTATACTGATGAGCACCGGCAAAAATCAGCAGCAATGACTAAAAATAGCAACGTCTGACCCGTAAGCAAGAAAGATATCCAACTAATCCATCTATTTAGCATGTGAAACAGTGCGTTTTTACCTTTTTCAACGGTTTCGAACGTATCAATGTTGGTGTCATTGTGTTTATCAAGGCAAAGAATAAGCGTGTCGTAAAGCTCAGTTTTCCGGGGTAAGAAAAAAAAAATATATATATATATATAACACGTGGAGTGCAAAGCAATTGAGTGGGGAAAAAAAACGATTTGCCGGGCGTTAAACCGAGACTGAACTCTCTCATGTGTCAACTGCCGGGGGTTGTAGTTGGTCTGGCGCCGTAAAATATCGATCCATTACACCCCCACCTTATCGGAGATGGTTGACACTTGACAGTGCACTCTGAGAGTTGTATAGAAATGCAGCAGATCGATATCACACTCTGCTCTTGATAGTGGTGGTGGTGGTGGTGATGGCATTGCGCGATAAAAAATTCAACAGCAATCATAGAAAACAGTGTTGACTAGGACAAGTTGTATAAAGTGTGAATATTCACCTTTAAATTGTGTGCAATCTGACGAATATAGTAGAGATCCAAGTCTTGAAGTGTTTCAATTTTTCCTGGCGTTGTTTTCTCAGACAATATCGATGAACTGTCACCGCTCAAACGATTTCTCACCGACACTGATGATGATGATGATTTCTTCGAGTCTCGCAAACTCAAAGCCCCAAATGTGGGAAAACACGAATCCATTTTTGCTACAAATAGCAAACTAAATTATATTGATCACACACACATTGGTACAATATAATTTATCTAGCCCACAATGGCAGACGATCTACTATTATTTCAGTAGTGTGTTTCTCTCTTTCAATTTCCCTCTCCCCGGGCCTTTCTCCTTCTTCGACTACATATAATATATTTATAGATATATGGCAAGAGAGACCAAAACGGAAAACCCCAACTTTGGCTGGAGAGACATATAATCGCGGAGTGGCAAATAAATGCTCAGTCTAAGTTCATATAAATAATATTATTTTATATCTTGCACACTGATGGGAATAAACACTCTGGAGGCGATAAGTTGCGTCAGTCGATGCGATCAGAGCGAAAAATAAAATGAAACACTCAGTGACATATGAAACAAACGTTATACACGTTATTATATACCACCACAGAGAGCTATATAGGGCCGCGGACGCGTGCGAATATGTATGTACAAATTGTGAATGACGAGGTCGCTGTTTGCCCCCGCGACTCGACGCCACACAATATGATCTCAGGGTCGAGGGAGAGAAAGAGAGTGGTGAGTGGGAATGAGAAGCAATATAAGAGAAAAGGAGAGAGTAAGCGACACCCAATCATACACAATTGAACTTATATATATATATGCATGTGCAAAATTCGCGGCAAAGCTTCAAGTAAATGACAAGAAAAAAAAAAACAACAAGCAAACAAACAAATAAACAAACAAACAAACAAACAATTGAGACCACACAGAGTGCCTGTGTGTGGCGTTGAATGATAATTAAATGTTTGATGGGTACTTACGGCTTTCACTCGACTACTTCTTCGAAGTGTCTCTCGTCTCTTGACACGGCTGTTGTAATCACGAAAACCACGTAAATAACCGTATTCGCTTGGTGAATCATTGCTTTTTGATGATTTACCGGTAATTGCCAAACTCTTTCGACGCGGCGCCATTTTGGCTCGTTCCAAAATGGCAGACAATTGGACACTCGTTCGCGTTATATTAAACTCTACATTACCATTTGTTGATGAAACTGCGAATTGGTCGTCATCATATATATCACATCAATCAATCATCATTTGTGGTCCAGTTAAGTAGTCAGCTGATAAAACTTAAAAAACCTAAAAAAAAAACATTAGTATTTCTGATTCATCAGTGATAGTGTAAAAATTTGCCGAATTAGATATTAAAAAATTGAAAAATAAATCATGGCTGAAGTTGCAAAAATTCAAAAACTTGATGAAACTGTTGTCAACAAAATTGCTGCTGGTGAAGTAATTCAACGACCCGCAAATGCCCTAAAGGAACTAATAGAAAATAGGTAATAACAATAGAAATATTAGAAATTTTTTTTTTTTTTTTTTTTTCGTGTCATATTTCATTTAATAATAATGAATTTAATAATAATGAATTTATTGCAGCCTCGATGCCAAATCAACAATCATTCAAATTACCGTTCGTGATGGTGGACTAAAAATGATGCAGGTAAATAAATCTTATATAGGGTTTAGAGACAGAAAAATACATTAATTTGACTTGAAAAAGAAAATTTCTTAAGATTCAGGACAATGGAACGGGAATACGTCAGGACGACATGGAGATTGTATGTAAACGATTTACAACAAGTAAATTGAAAAAATTTGAGGATTTGCAGTCAATTTCAACATTTGGATTCAGAGGAGAGGCTCTTGCTAGCATCAGTCATGTGGCACAATTGACGATAACAACAAAAACGGCTCAGGATAATGTGGCCTATAAAGCCTCGTACGTGGACAGTAATCTGCAAGGTGCTCCGAAGCGCATCGCCGGCAACCAGGGGACAACAATACTCATTGAAAATTTATTCTACAACGTGCCAATACGGAGAAATGCCCTGGCTAATCCTGCCGAAGAGTTTAATAAGATTGTAGACGTCGTGACATCTTATGCGATTCACAATCCGCTCGTGAGTTTTACTTTAAAAAAACAGGGTGAGATTGTACCGCACGTTCGAGCACCTCATAATTCTACGAAACTTAATACCATCAAGCTCCTATTCGGTAATACAGTGGCGCGCGAGATTATTGAAATAAATATTGATGATTCGGCGTTGAAATTTAAGATGGAGGCTCTAATAACCAATCCTAATTACACATGCAAAAAAATGATATTTCTTCTGTTTATAAATCATCGATTAGTTGAATCAAAGACGATTAAAAAAATGCTCGTCGATCTATACTCAATCTACTTACCAAAAAAATCGAATCCGTGGTGCTACATTTCTCTAAACATAAATTCAATTAATGTCGATGTAAATATTCACCCAACGAAGCAGGAAGTACGATTTCTCCATGAAGAAATAATCATTGAGAAGATGAAATGTGCTCTGGATGAGAAATTATCGTCAAACAATTCTTCTCGCACTTTCTACGTTCAAACTTTGCTGCCGGAAGTCGACGTGACAAAAGAAACTCTGGAACAATTTCTGCCAGAATATGAAAAATCTGAAAAAATTATAAAAAAACCCTATCAAAAGGAGATGATTCGCACAGATTGTAAGTCACAAAAATTGGAACAATTTGATTTTACAATTCAGAGTAAAAGCAGCATTGAGACTGAGTCATCGACGGCTGAATTTGAAGAAAATACCGCGGAATATTCGGATACACTGTCACAAATGGATTCAATAAATATTTTATCAAATGAGGAAAATTTAAAAATGGAAATGGATCTTCCGCCCGCAGTAGTAGCAGAATTATTCGAGTCAGAGGACGAGACTGAATCAGAGATGCCGTCGGAGCGAGCGTCAATTTCAGATGTTGCGGATCGAGCGATTAAAACAGTTTTGCGTCGGTTTGGCTCGCAAGCAGATCCAGAAATGCAGGAAATTGTTGACAAGAGTACGAATAAAAATCTTCCAATCAGAATGGAGGCATCGAGTTTGGATATTTCAACCCCCGAGGCAAACAATAGAACGTTCTACGATGAAAAAAATGATTCGCCGAGTGAATGCAGTTCATCAGGACTTAGGACTTATTCTGTCAATAATTTCCGACGCGAAGTCAAGCTTACGAGTGTTTTAATGCTCCGAAAAGAAGTTGAGGATACGTACCACCGTGGATTGCGTAAAGTTCTGTCGGAAATGATGTTTGTGGGTTGCGTGGATGAGAAACAGGCATTAATTCAAAGCGGAGTTAATTTATATCTCTGTAAGACAATGAAATTGGCTGAGGAATTATTTTATGAAATAATGCTCTATGATTTTGCGAATTTTGGAATTTTAAAATTTGATGAGCGATTATCACTTACGGAATTGGCATTGATTGGCCTAGATCTGGAGGAAGCTGGTTGGTCGGAGGAGGATGGTCCAAAGGAAACTCTTGCCGAGGGCATTAAAACACTTTTGATGGAGAAGGCAGAGATGCTTAAGGAATATTTTTGCATTGTCATCGATAGATACGGAAATTTACAATCACTGCCGGTGCTGCTTGATAAATATTTTCCATGTAAGGCTGAGCTACCAATGTTTATCTTGCGCCTGTCGACCTCAGTTGAATGGAGTGTTGAGAAGCAGTGCTTTGACGGTATTTGTCGAGAAGTTGCTAAATTATATAGTCACACGAATTTGTTTGACAAGTCATCGGATTGGCGCCATGTCACTGAGCACATTCTATATCCAGCGATCAAGGAGAGTCTACTGCCACCCAAACATTTCGCTCACAATTCCACGATCCTTCAAATCACTAATTTACCCAATTTGTACAAAGTTTTTGAGCGCTGTTAAATTGATATTGGTATAACTTATGTGAAGAAGTTTTACTTATATTTCACTGTCCAAACCAATCAATACAGATATTTTTTGGAAATTTTTTTTTTTTTTTTTTTTTCAACGTTAATTAATTTAGGTGCTTTACCCTTTGGCTACGCCAACTAATGCTGGTCTTACTATTCTTTCGTGCAGTGTGTATCCTATTTTCGACACCACGACCACAGTACCTGGCTTTTTACCTTGTACTTCCTGGAAAACAAACAAACAAACAAACAAACAAAGGATTTTGAATGCTTGAAAAAGAAAATAATCTCATAAAACATATATAGTTACCTGTTGGAAAAGTGCCTCGTGTTTGTTTGGATCGAATTTTTCGTTTAATGGATTTACTGGCTCCAATCCATGCTTTTTAAACACCTGAAGTATGATTTTTATGTATTAAAAAAAAAAATTCTTTTCTATATTACTAGGAGGGGAAAAAAAAATTCTTACTTTATGTAACTGCGATTCTGTCATTCTCAAACCCTCATAGAGACTCTTGAGATGTGGATTTCGCTCAGTGAGTTGATCTTTTGGAACACTTTCTGTTGCTTTGCCTAAAATATCAGCGACATCCAACAGGTCCTTGCAAAATCCCTGTATACCAAACAATTTAGCGTCTTGAATCTGTTTGGTCAATCTTACTCGAAGATTTTCTGATTCTGCCAGGGAACGTTTGTATTTGTCATCTAACTCTGCAGTACGCTCCTTGAGTTCTGCAACCTCTTTTTGTAGTCCTTCAATCTCAGCATGCAATTTTTTTTCATTTGACGTCAACTCTGGTGGTGAAGTCGTTCCAGCATTGTCCATGACATTTTGTTCGGTGGCTGTGCCAAAACTGCTTCTCTGATAATAACTCGTACAATTTGGAAATCTATAAAATTCAATTTTATTGAAAATAAAAAAAAAATTTCATCATGCTGCGTCTAACCTACAATTATTTAATACTATAGCAGCACGTGCAAAAAGAATTATCTGGGAATTTTATGTAATTACTCACTTGACTGATGTTCTTGAAGCAATTTTGTACAGCGTATTAATAGCGCATTTTCCAAATTTCGCCGGCAACGTAATTGATGCCATGATTTGAACCAATTTCACCAATTTATCGTCGCAAAATTAAAAATGTGAAAATGTGTGTCAGTGTGTATATGTACTATACATACATACATATATGTACATATAGTATGTGTACATGGGTATATATATATAGCTGTATAGACCTCGACCGATGGTAATATTACAAACTCTGAAAATACTTATTGACAGTACACACACATACACGATACTACACACACACACACACACACAGTCCCGCCATTTTAATTTGAAACAACGGGGGGTTTTTTTTTAAGTATTTTCTTTTCAAGAAAAGTTGAATAATTCTATATTTCTTGGATGCTCAAGGAGCAAATTTTAATTTTAACGCCATCTCGGTGGTAATTTTTCCATGACAGCTGGTTATCCAACTTTTAACATTCAACCGATAAATTGAAACATAATACGTTGAACGAAAAAAAGAAGCAGATATATAAATTACTGCCTTGGGCTATTTTACACTGTATTGGCCTTTTATTTACAAAAAAATGTACCTCGTTTACACTACTGTCACAACAAAAATAGCGGGAAAACTGTTGTTTAATTTTGTTTTTTCACGCAGTTAGCCGGTAAATTAATCGATTTAATTTTTAAGTATCAACTGGACGAAAATAAGGAACAGGAATTAGAGTGAACGCGCTATATAAATAACACAAATAAATTACGTTGATTGAAATTGGTTGCAATAAAAGATATCTACGTTGATAAAATAAAAAAAAAATTGAATTAAGAATTCGACACATTTTTTTTATGTTTTCATAACTGATATACAAAAAGTAATCTATTATTTATTGTAAATATCTGGAAAATGTGAATTGTCATCAGGAATATGAGTGTTGTCATCGACATGAAATTTTCATTTTTTTTTTTTTTGTCAACAATCGAATGATATATTTTAGATAAATTTCCAATCTTGAATAATGTCGGTGAAATAAATCCAGAAATTATATCTGATCAGCTAAATTCAATTGAAAAATATTTGTGATACAAGTGGGGAGGCCAAAAAATCCAATGATGACTCATGAGTTTAATGAATTAAGAGATTAAACTAGGCCTACTTGTGGTTAGAAACCTTCTTGGTACTGTTTAGAGTCCAATCGTGCTTGGATAACTTCCAATTGTCGTTTAGCTTCGCATTGTGGAAAATTTTGAAGATCATAGTACTGCGGTGCAATCTTCAATAGCCATTCGGGCTTGATGTCCGTCACTGTCCTAATGTAATTTTTCGTTGTCAGAACAAACTCATTGTAAATTACCCACTCAGGTTTGTGATCTAGACAACTGCTCGGATGCAACTGTACAATTTGATTGTCCTTAATCGTCAAATAATGACCTGTTCGCTCCAAATGTGCCACCTAAACGTAGCCCAGAAAGTAATATATATATTCATTTATTCTAACAAATTTCAACAATAATATTAATTAAAAAACTGACCTGCATAAAAAAGCCGTCAACCAGAGCTTTACGAATATTAATGTAGTAATCTTTTGATGTAAAATCAGTTGATGTTCGCTTCAATGAAAATCGATCCATAATTCGACTCAACTGCTGTCGAACATTGTCACCACTCTTTAGAGATCTGTAGTTGACAAAATGATCATAACACCAGGTAGGATCTTCCATGTCTACAAAGAATAATTAATAATTAAATCCAATTGAAAAAAAAAAATAAATAAATAAATAAATAAAATTATTACTGCGAAAAATTAAGAATTTGAGGGTATTTTCCGATAACTTACTTTGCTTAAAAGCGTGATAAACATTGAGAAGCGTCAAGTGATCACCATCAATGTGTGCAAACTTCATTTTTGCATCATCTGCCGCCTTCTTTGCCTCATTGGGCCTTAAGAAACACTGCGGGACTAATAGCATGTCAATCATCAATAAACAACTTTTATAATAAAAATAATGCCTTATGTTAGTTGAAAAAAATAAAAACAAAAATAAAAATATGATGTTAATTAATATAAACAAAGAATTACCTGAGAGCATGGCTGTGATGCTGAGAATTTCATTACTGCAATTGTGATTGCAGGAGGCAATCAACATTTTAGCCAATTGCGGATCCAGTGGAAATTCTGCCATTACAGCACCCAAATCTGTTAAATTTCCATCGTCATCGAGAGCTGCCAAGTAGTTGAGTAATTCGAGAGCTCGCATAAGTGTCTCCGGGGCCGGAGGATCCATAAAATCAAAGTGTACAAGGTCATCAATGCCAAGTTTCTTCAATTGCAGCACAACGCTGCCCAAATTTGAGCGCAAAATCTCCGGATATGTGTTGTCCTGCATTTCTCTCTTGTATGCATTTTCTGTATAGAGTCTAAAGCACTTTCCAGGCCGAGTTCTGCCAGCACGACCGGCTCGCTGCTGTGCTGAAGCTTTGCTAATTGGAGAAACAAGCAGCGACTCAACGCGAATGCGAGGATTGTACACCTTTTGCTTGGCAAATCCTGGATCAATGACAAAAACAACGCCATCAATAGTCAACGATGTTTCGGCAATATTTGTAGAAACAACAACTTTACGCCCAATGCCGCCATTAGGCTTGTTGGGTGGCGCAGCCTCAAATATTCTTTGCTGTAAATTTGGCGGCAGAGTTGAATACAGTGGAATGCATTTTAATTCGCCAACTTCAGGTCCCAAATTGTCCATCTCGCGTTTAATGCGCTTACAGGCCTCTTCAATTTCTTCTTGACCGGTGAGAAAGAGCAACAGGTCACCTGGGACCTCTTCGCACATGTGAATTTGAATGACGGTTCGAATGGCCGCTTCCAGGTAATCGCGCTCAGGCTCGGGAGTATAGAAAATCTCTACCGGATGCGTTCTGCCGGGAACATTCATTAACGGCGCATTATCAAAGTACTGCTGAAATTTTCCAGCATCCAGCGTGGCACTCATGATGACGAGTTTGAGATCAGAGCGCTGTTTAATGACCTCCTTCAATACTCCCATCAAGAGATCCGTCGCCAATGTCCGCTCGTGCGCTTCATCCAATAAAATGATCTGATAGGCCTCTAGCATCGGATCAGACATGCCTTCACGCAACAGCATACCGTCCGTCATGTATTTTAAAACAGTGTAAGGTGAACTGCAGTCTTCAAATCGAATACTGTAGCCAACTTGTTCGCCTAGCTGCACGTCCATTTCCTCTGACACTCTTTGGGCCACAGACATGGCTGCCACACGTCGGGGCTGTGTACAGGCGACTCCTTTGGTTCCAACCTCGGTCGAATACTCGACACACCATTGCGGGATTTGTGTGGTCTTTCCCGAACCCGTTTCACCAACCAGGACGATACACTGGTGCTCTTTCAGCAGGCGCATAAAATCTGCGCGGTACTCAAATACTGGCAATGTGATGCGTTTCTTGTAGAACTCATAGTAGCGAGGTGTGTACGGCAGTTTGGTGTATGGATTTATGGAGCCTGGGGTTTTTGAGGCTAGATTTGCGGCCGTCGACAAGGACGACGACGACGACGACGATGGAACTTCAGGCTTGCCGTCATCTCTGTAATAATAACAAGGAAAGTATGAGCTCGAGGACAATTTAAAATCGTAACAAGATGGTTGATAGAGAGGAGGAGGAGGAGGAGGAGGAGGAGGAGGAAGAGGAAGAGGAGGTAATGAGGAAGTTAAAATTTGTGAGTTTGTAGAATGTTTTGGTTATGTTTGAGATGTATGTAAATATATTCTGAGCTAATGGTAGATAATATTGATTGGAAAATTGAAGCAATATTTACGCACATGGTGTAAATGGATGGCTAGAGACTATATTGAGAACTGTGAGAGAACAATGTGGCTTTTGTTGCAGATTCTTACCGCTTACGTTTGATGTAAGGATCAGCCACTTCAATTCTGCGCTTTGACATTGTAGATATTTATTCGACGGAATTATTAATTCAACGTCGAATTTGTTAATGAATACGTACACAACTACAAACAAAAAAAACTGAACGAGGCGTCACAAAATGGCAAAGCGAAAGCATAAAACACACACCGTGTTGGTTTTTTTTTTTTTACCAATTACGAGCTTGCGCAAATGGCCGCCATGTAGTACACAAAATACACACTGCACACACGCGCCAATATATATGATGGCGTTGTAACGCGCGAAATATGAATTAAAGTTTTCGCGTCATAACAGCACACAGAGACATATGTGCGCATGCATGCATGCATGCCCAGCTCGATAAATTGTTTCAACAATTTAATAATATAGGTCCAAAGTGTGTAAGAAAAATATTTATTGTGACGATAAGCGTGTTAGACAGGAATGTTTTTCAATGTGTAAATAGCTTCATTGTCGCATCCACAGAGCAGAGTTGATCTGTCAATGTCGATACTATTTATTGGCTTATGGATGGGGGAACACAATGCTGAAATATTAACTTTGGCATCGACTCCTCTGTTTGCTAACCAGTGACCGTCAGATCCATCTAGAAAATATAATAATTAGCAACTAAATTCTAAATAACATTCGATTAACTGGAAAAAGATTTACCTGACTTGAGTTTGGAGTTGTGAGTGTTGTTCCAGTGCCACAATTCCCCACTGAACGAGCAAGTAAACAGATTATCAGGTCTATCAGGATGGAAGATGACTTCAGTTACTGCCTGTGCATGAGCTAATAATTGCGACAAAGGATAAGTACTTTGTCGAAGATCCCACACAGCTAATGAGCCATCGCCGCCACCGGCTGCGACGATATGACGCTGTGTTGGGTGATGCGCAATGGTGGTTACCTCGGTCTGTAAAAAAAAAAATAAAAAAAAAAAAAAAGAACAAAAAAAGCCAAGAATTAACACCTAAAAAAGATACTGCATAGGTTTTGTGTGAGCTATTATCCATACTTTCAACTCGTCTGGAAGCATAAAGGTTGTCGACGGCGTGTCTTGATCATTTCTCAAGTCCCACAGCTTCATATGACCCCGTGAGTTGCTGGTAATTATTTCATTGTGCCTGAGAAAGTCAATGCAAAGCAGAGAACAGCTGTCAGCGTTTTCTATCACGCGAATGGGCTTTTCTTGTTGGGCAGTCAGAAGATTTATTCGTCCATCTTCACCCACCGTTGCAATGTCTTGATTAAACGTGGCTAAAGCTGTGCACGATGCTTGCTCATTGTACCTGGTAGAGAAGAATTCCATAGAAAATTATTCGATTAGTTTATGAGATGAAAATTTTTGATTAAAAACTATATAAACTTACTTGAATTGATGAATATTATCCCAAGACACAATTTCGTTGAATTGTGGCTCTCTGTTTGAAGTAATTTCCAATAATTTAACTGTTCCGGTTGATGATGATACTACGAAGCAGTTGTCGTTGATAAATTGCATTTCTGTGACATCTCCGCGAATAGAGTATGACCAGATGGTACTAGGATAGATTTCGCCATCGTCTAGGATTTTGAAGGTCCAATATCTGATATGATTGATCTAAAGGTTTCTTGTAAATAGGTTTATTATTTTTGGGGATATTTGAAGTTGACAAAATTGAGGTTAAGAACTCACCGGATTATCCCAACTACCAGTCAGAAAGGACGTAGCCTCCGTGAAATTTTCACGTTTCCACCGAATTTTTGATATTTTCTCTGACGTAAATGTGCCTTGCGTATTTTCACTCATCTTTCCGCAATTAAAAAAGAATTAAAATTTTGAGTGGCTAGATTTTTTTCATCTGTACAAAACTTGTACAAACAAAAGATATATATACACAACTCTCTGACATATATATATATATACATAGACATATGTTGGTAAAAAAGGGAACACACAACACACACACACACGCGCGAGATATATATAATGTAATCTGTTTTGCTGACACTCGTCATTGAGGCAAAGACGCGTCGGGATTGGAATATTCAAATATATACACGAATATATTTTTCGAGTTTCTCGTTTCATATAAGTATACTAGAAGTTATTGTGCAAAACAATAAAGGGGGAATAAATGCTATTTCCACCACGCATCTTGCTTATATACTCGCATGTGATCATACTGTGATATGCGTACAGTGCAGTTCTAATATACGTTTAAATTAATAAAATCAAATATGTTTTGGCAATTATTTCCAATATTGTTATTATTATTTATGCACAAACATTATTCATGCATGAATGTTGAAGATGAAGAAAATTTCCAAATCAGTGAGTTGAGCAAAATTAGAATTAAAAAATGTTTTTAAAAAATAAAGAAATTTCCTGCAGTAAATCCATCACGGATGAGCGATGAATCGTCGATAGAGACGCAGCACACAAATTGTCGAATTTCTTCGAGTCAACTAACGGCTGATGCACAAACGACAATAACAAGAATTCTAACTAGTAGATGCAGTACTAGTGGGTAAAATTTTATTGTTTGCTAAAATATAAACTGTTGACAAGTATATATTTATAGATAAAAATAAAACGGTGATGGTTTTGATATTGTAGAAATCATAAATGAACGATTGACAAATTTAGAAAATTTGTTGACGAGTCGATTTGATGAAATGCGAGAATTGATTTATCATATTAACCATGTAACAAGAGAAGAAAAAAATAAAGGTGACTGTGCGACGAATCAATTATACAATGAATCTCCCCGACGCTGGGAAATAAAAAAGTATAACAACACAATTTACAGAATTGCACATTCTAAAGGTCAGTATATATATATAGTATATACCTAATATACTTATATGTATATATAGATATGTAATAAATTAAAAAATACAATAGCAAATAAAGCTTATGTATTATCATCATCATCAGGTGTGAGGAAAGTTTTTACTTATTACTGGACAATTACTGATATTAAGAAAAAACTTTGGACTTGGCAAACTGGAGATTCCGAGCGAAGTTCGACTTTTTATATTAAATCTGCCGGTTACGCAATGTTTCTCAAGTTTTCACCAAAGTATTTTCCTGACGGAACAATTTTTACGTCAGTTGGTCTCACCAGTGGCATCAATGACGAACATTTGACCTGGCCCTTTTCTCACCATCTGCAAATCGAGGTAAAATAATTGTTTTCACTGAAAAAAAAATTAATAGATAAATAAATAAATAAATAAATAAATAAATAAAGATTTATAATTATTAGGAAAAAATTGTTTCTCCAAGATTTTAGATGAGTCACCGGGTCACTTGCAGCAACCCATGCGTTCCAGACTGTGGAATCCGACAACTGTCTGTCCAATTTATTTTTGGGAACGCCCAATGACATCCAGAGACAATCCCGAGTGCGTTGGTTTGAGTCTACCTCGATATTTTTTACTGTCAACCAAAAAATTCCTCTGGAATGACAGTCTAACTGTCAAACTAATTATTCACCTCTGATGAATTAATTATTCGCATTTAAGGCTCATCATTTTAATGGTATAAAAAAAAAAAAATGCCAAGTGTGAAAAATTACATTTCGATGACAAGTGTCAAAAAATTATACAAAAAAAATTTTAATATTTGAAATTATAAGTCGGGTGGCATACTTTTTCAATATAATATATTTTTTTTATATAGTTACAAGTATACTTATATCATATATGATGTAGTTGGTAAAATTGCGATTACTCAACAAAAGATATATTATATAGGATTATTGTTTCAATGCACTGAATAGCGAATGATCCATGAAAATATTTATATAGAAATTAGCTTTGGTAGCGCTTGCGAGTCGGGGACTTTGATAATCCAAAATACGGCGTAAAATCTTGATTAATTTTCTCCGATAGAACTTGACGTTGGTGAATATCGCGATTATTAGCTGCACGGAGTAGCACTCGATACAGTCCAATTGGGATGGAAATTGTTGATTCCTCATTTTGCCTATCTTCGGTATTGATATAATTCCTCTTTTTGCCACAGCCTAAATATAATACACTCAATAAAAATATTCATAGACTATTAAAATATAGATTTTTACCTGTAAAAGCGTTGCAAAACGGCCGCTTTGATTTTTCCAAATTTTCATTATCGACAGATTCGAAAATTTGTTGGTCATCCTCCTAAAACATTTTATTATACATTTGTTCTTTTTTTCTGAATAAGAAAATGTTAGTATAGGTAAATATACCTTGTCTTCGGCTGAATTTTCATTTATTATCGCTAGAAAAATTAGTCCTACAATTATCCAACTGATGCATTTGTCCATCTGCAGCACAAAGTATATTTTGTTATTGCGGGTTAATTCTATATATAATAATTGTGTGCTTATAGAAAAACCATCGATTATGACATATCCAATTATTTGATTGATGGCTAATAAGTTTGATACTGCGCAACAATGAGATAAATCCCGTTACTATTGTTACTTAACTGTCGAGTAATGACTATAGAATTAATTGATAATAGAACATAATAGATACATGTATATAAAAATTTTTCGCCCCAATTATATTAATAAAATTAATAAAAGTTTTACAGCTACAATCACATTTTTATGCTTATAGAAAATAATAATTGAAAAATATTATTAACTATAAATGAAACTATTTTAAAATAATGCTAATTAAATATTTTTAAATGGTTTTATTAATTTAACAATTTACAAAAAAGATTGTATTAAAATTTTTAAATCACATCAAAAGTGTCTTGAACACACTTTGGTAATTTTTATAAAATTTCAAAAACATTTTCATAAAAAATTAATTATATTCAATTTAAAGAAATTGCTAATGAATATTATATTAAAACGCACCTTCATGTTGAGTGGAGAATTTTTAGATGAATAAACACAGAATGCACTTTGGAGGAATTTGGTTATCGCGCTGATGATGTTCCTACGCGATACGATGCCGGCCTGCAAAGTTGAATATGCCTGGGAAACAGCGCGCGCTTACTCTTCAAATACAACCCCCACCGGAAGAAATGGGGGTTAAAACACATGCGCCATGCCAAGGCAAAATATTATACAAGTGTCTTTTTATTCAACGCTCGTCATAAACCATATGATATATAACTTGATAATATTGTCATAAGGCATGTGAATTGTTACTTAATTTCAACCACAATGCTCCTGTCGCGTCAAATGCTTCACAGACTCGTGTATATAAATTCCAAGATGAATTTTCTGCGGTCAGGTGTACCATCTTCATTAGCATTTCTCAGATATTTATAATATCTGCGAGTGGGCAACTGGGAAAAGAAAGCCTTGGAAAATTTATTAATAAATGGAAAAAACTTCACTGCAATAGCGTATTTCGCGTTAAAAGGAAAATGAAAAAAAAAAATCATAATCGACTGGATAAATCGGGGAAAAAGTCAGCGACCTATTGAGTATACGTAGTTACATCGTTCGCACATCAGGTCCCGCTGTGACACTATAACAAGAGTTCATGGGTTTTTTAAGTGTTCAACATATTTTCTACGGCAGATTTAATTATCCGAAATGGAACAATGAAATAAACAAAAGAAAACAAAAAAAGGAAATCGAACGGAGCAGTTAATTATTATTTTCCACGTGGTGCAGACGCGTGATCGAAACAGATTTGCGTTTATATTTTGTCACGTGCAAGTGTGTGTCAAGAATTACGCACATTTTCCAATGATTCTCATACTCAGTCCTTGTAATAATATTTTAGTGATTGATGGATTTAATATTTACTCCTATTTATTTGAAAACTATTGTTTTCAGAAAAAAAAAAAAAAAAATAGCGTGTTTGAATAATTTTGAATCGTAGTTGAATGTTTTATTCTTTATTGAGATAACTTTTTAATTTTTTTTAAAATTTATATAAATCCAATAGCTTTATTAACCATAAAAGGTACAGGTGTACATAAATTTGATATTATTCTTGTGAAAAAAATCAATTTTATTGTCTGAATAAATGTATTTACAACTCGTATAGTACACTCGTATAGTCGACAACCCGTGACGCTTGAGTAAATTCTTCAAGAAATCATGAAGAAACAACTGTATAAACGAGAAAAAAATATATATATATTTGAGCAAATTAACAGAAAAAACCTTTTTCATTCATAAAAATATGATCTGGACACGCGACATAAACCTGTAAATTTTAAACAAGAGTTTGTTCCTTGACACTACCATCGGGCATACCAAAGTACACTTTTTTTGCCATGTTGACAAACAAACCGTTTTCAACGACGCCGGGAATGAGCTTCAAATCAGCGCTAATTTTACTCCATGGATGATTAATTTCAAAGGGGAAATGCCAGTCTAATATAAAATTTCCATTGTCAGTAATAACTGGCCCCTAAAATATAAAAAACGGTATTAATTATTTAGAATGGAATAAACGGAAAAAATACGATATTTACTGATTTAGCAACAGCCATTCGAATGCCAACAGTTCCACCATAAGTGTCTTCAATTTTTTTCTTTATCGGCACATAAGCCATGGGAATGACTTCAATGGGAATGCCCTTTTTGTACTGCTGTCCGAGGCGTTCAGAATTTTTTGAGTAATCAGCAATAATGATGAAAGTATCGGTACACGAGGCGATGATTTTTTCTTGCAGCAAGCAGCCCCCTCCGCCTTTAATCAATGCCAGATCCGCATCAACCTCATCGGCACCATCAATCACGCAGTCCAAACGTGGATTTACATCGAGATCGCTTAATTTTAAGTGATTATTTAGAATTAATTGTCTCGCTTGAAACGACGTGGGTACACACACGACGTTTAATTTTTCCTCCTCAACTTTTGCAGCTGCAAAAAAAAAGTTTAAATCATCAAAATGTAAATTTTCGATTTTTGTAGATAATTTTACCTAAACGGTGCACTGCATATGTTATTGTCGAACCGCTACCAATACCGATGACAGAGTTGTTCTTAAATATTGCAAAAACAACCGGGTTAAATTATAACCTCAAATGTAGTGGGTAAAATTTGTGTCTATTGAGCGGATTAATTTACCTTTACATACTCGTCGACAGCCTTGTATGCTGCGATCTTTTTGGCATGCTCGAGAGGACCCATTGATTTATGGAAATATGCGCAATAAAAAAATTTAGTTTTGCAATGATTCAACAAACACGTTTTCGTGACAATAAGAATCATGCATGCGCATTGCTTGTGCGCGTTGGACTGATTGTGTATGTGTGTGTGTGTGTGTGTGTGCGTGACAGAGTAGGAGAAAATTTTTTTTTTTACACATATCTTTTCTGCATCGACTGATATATCGTACCTTTGCAATTTAGTTACCACCATTTTTTAAGGTTTTCGGGTTTTTTCTTGGACTATCTAGTCGTTTGTTTATTGGTCAGCATTTAAAAACCGCGCTATATCGTTCGCATCCAATGGAAATATTATATTCTCTTTTTTTTCTCCCCTCCCCAACCCCCGTGTGTGTGTGTGTGTGTGTGTGTGTGTGTGCTGTGTATATTCTACACACCACCGCGCGATGACACACACGAGACACAGAGAGCGCACCATCATCAGCGCGTGCGCTCTCGAGATCTACTGTGACTATGTAATTCTCTCTCTCTCTCATATTGTATTATGTACAATTTTTCTTCTAATTTTTCATATTCTGCTAGAAGTTAATAATATTTGCACACTCACATATCGTATGCAAAAATGTAATCAGACTGTGACATGTCTTATTAAACCCGCAACAATATGTAAAAAATCTCTGAAAATTCGCATTCTCTCGTTCATTCAGTGCGTTCAGGTGATTGGTAAAAAACAATCGAATCATGACGCAAGAGCAATAAAAAATTGTACTTTGCATCGTGAATATCGTGGTCATGCTCTCATCAAAACTCACAAACTCTACTCCAATTTAACGAAATTTAACCCAGTTCAGGTATTTATCTTCAATGTTCAAGTGAAATAAGTACTTAAAAATTGTACTAACCTATTTCAGGTGAATATGAAGAGCCAAAAAGAAGCCAAAGAGCTCAAGTTGTCCGTCCCTTGGGGTCACATAGCAGCACGAGCATGGGGTTCACCACAAAATTCACCTGTGCTTGCTGTTCACGGAACCCTCGACAACGCAGGCTCATTCACGCGGCTAATTCAACTGCTGCCTGACACCTTTTACTACGTGGCCATCGACTTACCCGGCCACGGATTCTCGAGTCACTTTCCATCAGGCACTGTTCTCGACTTTTTCAATTATCTCCTCTCAATTCGCTACGTTCTCGACGAACTACACTGGGACAGTTGCGCCTACATTGGTCACAGCTTTGGCGGTCAAGTTGGCGTTATGTTCAGCATGGTTTTTCCGGGACGTCTTGAGAAGTTGCTCGTTTTTGATGCCCTCCTTCCGCGGGTTATACCCAATGATTTATTGCTCCTGAGAATTCGCCAAGTCCACGATGCCACGCTGTTTGAGCTTAACAAAAAACCCGCACCACTCTATTCCCGCGAGCAAGTGCTAGATAGCTTGCAAAATCGGCGACAATTTAAAATTTCTGAAGAAGCTGCACTTGCCCTGTTTGATCGTGCAGTCACGCAAGTAGGCGATAAATACAAGTACAATCGAGATTTAAGGTTGAAAAGTTTCGTTTATCCCACTTTAAATGCTGACCAGTACTCGGAATTAATTAAAGACTTAAAAGTACCTACAACAATTATTTTTGTTAGCGATTCATGGTTTCAGCTGACCGGTGAGATTCGGATACTCGAATTTTTTAAGAAAAAACTACCCGAATCCTGCTCAATGATCACTGTCGAGGGAAATCATGATGTACATAACAACAATCCTGAGAGAGTGGTTTCACATGTCTTAACATTTTTAAGTAGTCAAATTAAAAGCAAATTATAATAATGGTCTGTTGATATAAGTTGTAAGTTGGCTTTAAGTAAAGGTGATAATGGATTAGAATTGATTTTAATAAATGCTTGAGTTTTTGCACTGTATAAGTATATATATTTTTTTATACACATGTGTTAGAAATAGAATCGATGATTTTTTTTTTTTGTTGTTGTAGAAAATATATCTCAAGAATTACAATTGGGGTTGAAAGTTTTTACTGTTTAGCACATTTCTTCAGTAAGTATAGTTTATAAAATATTTTTTATAAAAAACCATCTATGCGTATACTAAAAATCTGAATTTGATTAATTTTCGAGATAATTGCGTTCACAAATCATGCAATTACCATTGCATTGAATATATTATTAATTAGTGGACAGGAAACACCCACCTACTATAACCAAAAAGGAAGAAAAAAAAAATATTAAAAAATGTTTCTTCCAAACGATATATACAATAATAACATTTAATAGAAATCGATACTTATATTAATTAATAAGTAGTAATAAAAATAATTGATTGATTAATTAGTAAAGTTTGGATTCACTTTATGAGCGTAATTCTCGTTAATCCTTTCATTTGCAGTATTTTAAAGCGCAATTCATCACCTCGGGCGGATATTTTATTTACATCTTCGCCCTGCAGAATAATTGCCGAGTGATTCATAAAAGAATTACTTCTTCTTGACGTAATAATGGTTTCATCATCCGTCCAAATGTTATACCAACACAACAAAACATTTGGCAATTTTTCACAAAATGTTCCAAAACTCACAACACTCTCACTCGTCGTGGTTGCACGATTAATTTTCAACAATTCACGGCTGTCTGAGAGTGCTTCAAACCTATACAAATTTGAGCTCAAATCAAACCTCTGTTTGCAGGCATATTCATTGATAAATTCTGCCAGGGTATATCCAACTTTTCCCAAATTGTCGTCATTCACCAAAACCATGTTTTCGAGATCCTGTGAGTAGCCAAGCGCACCGACGAGTGCTACGTCTCTCGGCAAAATAACTCCATCCGGCAGAAGAATATTTTGCAGTGAGTGAAAAGATCGAGATGATTCGTCCCAGTCCTTAATTTCACCCTGAGATGTGAAATTGTGCTCGAAAATTACATCCAAACCCACGTCCACACTGTCAATACTCTCGACAATTTGAATTTTCACCTCAATTCCACTAATTTGCGCCACATGGCGGATAAATTCCGCCAACTGTGGAGTTTTTGCGCAGCAAAATAGCGTTTTAGCGTCAAGGTTGCGCTTAAGTAGCTCCAGACCAAAGACAGGAAAAGGCGATGAGTCAAAGACGTAGTTGACCGGTTTTGGGTGATATTTTGCGGCTTTAATGATTGCCGAGCTATAGTCGGGATCATTGAGGAAGGCCACAACCTCCTGTGGAACATGATACACTCGATGGGGGGTAATTTTTAAACTCTGCAGAGTTTCTTTCGAGCGGTTGGAGAAGGTACACTTGAGTTTTTCGTCATTGATGAGCGCAGAGATGGTGAGAATGTCACCACACGAGCTGGGTGTCGCCTCCACAGGGAATACGGCGTGTTGCCAGCAGGATCCAGGATGAGAAGTGTCCAGAAATATCTCCTCGTCAAGGTACAGTCGAAACCACGTAATAAGCCCGTCAATGCGACCGTCATGAGTACATGTAACGTCCATAACGTGCCTTGTTCCAGATTGGAGTTTTCGCAGCTGTGCAACGTTGGTAAAATCCACGCGGAGAATTTCTGTCGGCGGGGTAAGGTACTTGGTTGACAGATACTCAAGACTCACTGTATCGTAAAACTGCGTATCGGACAATGCAGACAGACCGGTAAAGTTGAGTGAGGAGCGAGGCAAATTATGAAAGGAAGACTTGAAGCGAATTTGCTCACTCTCGACGGCGGCGACGAATAGCGACGCGGCCATGGGGATAACCATTGATTTTCCGGGCTTTAGTAGGAGGTTCTCGTGAGCGTGGACCATCGTAGAGAGTACCTTCTCACCGAAAAGTCCTGTATCAAAGGTCTCAGTGACAACAAGTCGTAATCGCGACGGCAAATGCTGCGGAATATATAAATTTGTTGAGTGCACAGGCAAGAGTTTGATCTCAGACGCGTTATTTCTCTCAAGAACACGTTGTGCAATGATGGATACCTCCTCGAGGCACTCGCAAGCATAAATTTCTCGAGCATTTGCATCCTTTGCGTAGAGGCTGAGCAGTCCAGTACCACTGCCAATGTCAAGGACAGTATCAAAGCCCTGCTTCACGCGGTTTTTTATTGCTTTTTGATAGGCTAAGTTGCGTTGACGATCATTGAGCATTGGAAAGTGCCAGCGATCCACTAGAAGACTCTGGGCATAGTGTAGGTTCCACTGAGCTGGTAAAAAATCCGGATCCACTGCCAGCGCACGTTTTAAGTAGGCAACCGAGTGTTTAGGTAGGTCCTGCCTGAAATTTCCAAAATTCTCGTCAATTTTTGGAGCAAACCATGCGCAATTATTTAGGATTACCTTAAATAATGGGCAGCACAATTGTTGAGCATCCGTGGATTAGTTGGGTAAATATCCAATGAATGTTGGTAACAGGTTAGGGTCTTTTTGGCGCTAGTTTTCTCCAGCTCCATGCCCCATTTGCCTGATGATAATAAATAATTATTTATATATACATAGAAATAAATTTAATAAAAAAAATTTCCACCATCTACTTACAGAGAACATCCGTGAACTCCTCCTCAACTTCCTGCCTCCTTTCTCGGCACAGCTCAACCACCAGAGTGTAGTGAGCGTAGGCATGGCCATAGCAACCGTTGTCCCGAAAATTTCTGGCTTTTTTTAGTGACTGATTAACCAAATCATAGAGTTCTCGATGCATATTTTCCACTTTGACCAATTTTCATTGTTTTTCTTCGGAAAAAAAAAAAAAAAAACAAAAAACAAACAAACAAACAAACAAAATTGCCAGCTTAAAGCTTATAAATTCAAATTCAAATTATTTACTTATTTCATGTTTACAAACTATATAAAACCCCAATCAAATATGTAACAATCGACTGCAAGTAGGCTTTTGTTTGTTCACACACGTATACACATCAGAGAATAAAAGCAGAGAAAAAAGTGCGCGGAAGCCCGGTTATTGTGTGCAGATAATTAAAGGAGTATATCAAAATACACTATACTGACACTCAAAAAATTTAAATATTTTACGGAAAACCGGTGGAAAATTATATTGACATACTCTGAACGTCGTCGGCGGCGCGATTTCATCGTTATAATAATATATATCCATGCAAATAATAATATATAACCAATAAATACCACTATATATATGAATGTTATATTATTTGGTTTTTTCCACGTATACCGCGCGCGTATAATATACGTACGCGCGCGGTGTGTACATCAGCGCCGTGCCTTTAGACGGTGCGTGCAGAGGTTGCGTATAAGTATACTATACTATAGCGTCCACCGTCGCGTCGTTATATGTGTGTGACGCGAATTTCGCTTCTCTCTCTCTCGCGACCGACAAATGGCGCCCCCTATACTCGGGTGGTGGTGGTGGTGCTAAAACAGCTGATCGCTTCCTCAACGTCCCCGACCACATGTTTGTTCGCCGCAGTGTCGCAAAATTGTCGAAAAATCAAAATCTCAAAAAGTATTAAAAATCACAGAGGTGCATTTATCACCACGTGTTTGAAGCGAGCGCTAGAATCAGCCTGGCCGTTGAGTGACATGATAAAAGCCTAAATTGGGGTATTTATCTTGCAATTGCCATCCGAAATAAAATGGCTGACCGCGATAGCGCATCAGAAAGTGATTCCAGCTCGATCGACGGTGGTCCGATCATGATGCCACCGTCACCGGTCACACGCGAACAACTGCAGAAGAGAATTGAATCGCTGCAGCAGCACAACCGTGTGCTCAAGGTCGAGCTGGAGACTTACAAGCTACGGGTAAAAGCGCTGCAGGAGGAGAACAGGGCACTGCGCCAGGCCTCTGTCATCATCGTGAGTATTGCAAAAAAAAAAAAAACAACAAAAAAAAACAAAAAAAAATCTCATCTGAATTGAAAATTAAAAAATTTTTCCAGCAAGCCAAGGCTGAGCAGGAGGAAGAATTTATCAGCAATACGCTGTTGAAAAAAATTCAGGCTTTGAAAAAAGAAAAGGAAACTCTGGCACACCACTACGAGCAGGAGGAGGAGTGTCTGACGAATGATTTGTCGCGCAAGCTAAATCAATTGCGACAGGAAAAATGTAGACTTGAGCAAACACTAGAGCAAGAGCAGGAGTGCCTGGTGAATAAACTCATGCGTAAAATTGAGAAGCTCGAGGCAGAGACACTTGCAAAACAGAGTAATCTCGAGCAATTGCGGCGCGAAAAGGTTGAGCTGGAAAACACGCTGGAACAAGAGCAGGAGGCACTGGTCAATAAACTGTGGAAGCGCATGGACAAGCTTGAAACTGAAAAACGCATGCTACAAATCAAGCTTGATCAGCCCGTGTCAGATCCTACATCGCCGCGTGACCTAAACAACGGTGATACGGCGACAAACCTCAGTACACACATCCAGACATTGCGCAGCGAGGTTGCACGACTCAGGCACAATCTTTTGCTCTCACAGCAGGAGCACACTGAAAAGATGCAACGCTATGTCAACGAAGAGAAGCACATCAAGGAGGAGAATCTTCGCCTGCAGCGCAAACTCCAGCTGGAAGTTGAACGTCGCGAGGCACTCTGCAGACATCTCTCCGAGTCAGAGTCAAGTTTAGAAATGGAGGAGGAGCGTCATTACAATGAAATCGTAATGTCGGGCAGTGGAATTCGTAACCGCACGGTCTCTAGTCCTGTTCCTTACAATCCCTCGCCTAGTTCGTCTCGACCACTCAGCCCGGGTGTCAATGTCGTTGGCTCACGTGAGAGTTTTGGATCTAATCGCTGTTTTGCATGCGGCCAGGCAATGATGATTCCTTTCTCAAGCTCACCACCATCCAGCCATATTCCTCCCGCAGGTCGTCGCACCTCCGATCGGTTCGTCAAGCCTGCTATCCCACCAACTATTGTTAGTCCAGGCGTGCCACCCCCGCTGGCTTCGGGTGTCACTGGCTCGCCAATGGACATTGGCAAGCCGTGAATATAAAACAGGTCGTGCATGTGGATTTTGCTGGTATAAGGTATTTTTTAATTGTAACGGCTTCTGCTGGGTATTTGGATGGTGCGATTTAAAGGTTTTATTTGGCTTTCGAGTGGATTTTTTCGCGAGTTTGTTAGAGCAACGAGAAATTTATTCCCATTGCTGTACAGCATTTTGGTTATTTGTTGGATATCTAAAGAAATTTTTTTTTTTTGTATAAAATGTGCCGAGATCGAAAAAAAAAAAAAAAAACAATATTGGATATCTGGCTTTTGGAATAGAAATTTTCATTGGCTTCAGTGAAAATCTGTCTTGGAATAACACTGATGCATTGCATAGTTAATTTTTACGGCCTTCCTTAAATAATAATTATTTTGGTTTGAAAGTTTTAAGATAAAAAAAAAAAAGCGATCCAGATTGTCAGCTTCTTCTCAAATGGATTATTCTTGTTTTATTTTTTTTTTCGATTTAAAAATTATTTTTAGTTAATAACGGATCATAAATATCTGAATTATATTTTACTACAATTCAGAACCAAATAATTATCGTTTTGAGGCCTGGTCGACACAAAGAATGATTATCACTTTTAGCTAAATGTGCTAGTCTGAGACAATTATAAACAATACGTATTAATATAGCGATCTGTCGAAAATCCTAATTGAAAAAAAAATATATAACTTTCCATTCTTCGAGGTATTAAACTCGTAAATCAAACTCTCGAAAAGTTAAATAAAGAAAGAAAACCTAATCGTCTATAGCAAGTATATCTTCACGAAATCGCAAACTATCAGTAATAAATAAATAAATAAATGAATAAGTATATGAAAAATTATTCTCCAATGCTTGGCGAAAATGATATTATATTTTAACTAACGAGCACAAGAGGAGAAGAGTAAATTCGTCGTCTAAGAAATGAAAAAACAAAAAAATAACCAGATTTAAAACTATTGATAATTATTCCTAGATGTATAAGGTTTTAAACGTCTGGATAGACAGGAAAATTGCTGTAGTGCTTTAGTGTTGCAACATGAATACTAATTAAGTGGGAAAACCTAAATAAAATAAAGATTAAAGCATTTATCAATGTCATTGCAAGTATGTCTATTGACAAGGATAAATCGTCGTTTTGATTAATAATTTTCCTCCAATGTGATGTGTTTCCAGTTTGTCAATATTGTATACATATTTATTCAATATTTGTTTAATTCACAGAAAAACTCAATTGTGGTATAAAAATGATTTGACGTTTTTTTTTTCCGATGGTATCTATATGCATAACTAATTAATATTATTACATTAATTAACTTTTTTTTTTTTTTCTCATTACATTTGTGTATTTTACTTATGCTTGAATGAAATATACTTGCACTTTTCTTATTCGATTTCGAAATTTTTGATCGCCATTAATAAGTAAATCTAAATAAATAGCGTAGAATATGAATTAATATTCAAATTTGGCGCTAAAAAAGTCCGCATCAACAGTAGCGCTGCCTTTAGTTGAGATTTTGCGCTTATTATATAAAGCGTGTGCGCGCGCATCGAGAATAAAAAAAAAAAGAGCGTACACACACACACAGTAATAAAGAGTACATATATACACGAGCCGCTTATTATCAATGTGTGTGTTGGAAGAAAAAAAAAAAACAGTAGCAGCAAAAGGATGAAACACGTACGAACCTGTTGAATGCACCTCAGCAGTCATTTCATGTGATGGTGATTGTTGTAGGAACCGAAAAATACCGCGTGTTTGCAAATATACTTTCAAATCCGAGTAGTTTAATAAATGGTGGCATGCAGAATGACGTTGTTTGAGCAAAAATTAATTATAATAAGTTGAGAATATTTTCAAAGATGAATTGAAAAATCCAGCTGTAAAGTGTTATGAGAGAAAGAGAGACATGAATGCTTGGACGGCGGTTATATTTTCACATAGCAAGTGCGTCGAGATGTTTTACTCTAGATCTCTGCAAGATTGCAACGAATGATCCAATTAATCAACATGAGCATGAAGACAATCGTAAACTTTCCATTGAATTCAAAATCAGGACATTGAACACCTGTTCAAGACCACGAGCTAGTGCATGCTACTGATAAGTGTGTCAACGCAATATTGTCATCATCAGGGACACTGCAATGTTCATAAGATGTATCGTTGTCGCAACGGCAACTTGTTTACTCGGCTATTCTAGTAAGTATAGTCATTTATCGTATTTTATTTTATGCACATTTGGCTTCCTGGTGCCTGAAGCAAAGAGCCCTGCCTTTTGTTTAAGAAATATACGGACCTATAATATAAAAGTTGCATACTTTTTATGGCTTTCCCAGGACAACTTGTATTTATATATGGTCAGCATCACCCGAATGTCATGGAATCGGGTCAAATATCGCAGCGTTATACTTTGCGCAACAATGCTTTTTCTGTTAAAAGTTTGCAAATTCCCTATTACTTAGATCAATCTTAATTTCTAATATTTTATTATTTTTTTTTTTTAACTATATAAGTATAAATATATTTGAATGAGGATTCTTCGCTTCGTTCTACCTACGATGCTCTTTATGCGAGGTGCTCTGACCAAAAGTGAAAGTTTGATCGTTTAAAAAAGGACGCAACAGATGTCATCTCCATATCTCATAAATTTCTTTCCCTTTCAAATTCATATGATAGCATAGACCGTGATTTTTATTTTTTACTTCTTTTTTCATCCTATTTATCGATAATCAGTGGATACCCCCAGCTTGAAAGTATAGTCAAAACAATGAATATACTTATAATTGAGTAAACTATAATAACGAAACTAAAGTTCCGGTTAAACATGTCTAGTCATATGACTTCTCAGTATATAGCCTTTTCGTCGCACTTTCATTGTCCCACTTTCTCCGGTCACCTATACTGTGTATATATGTATATATACAGTATAGAGTCCAAAGCCGGATTCGGTTGCGACCACAAATGCGATATCGCAAACATGTATAGAATGCGCGCGAGTCCCTTGAGTTATGTGTGCCCAAGAATTTTTTTTTTTTTTTTTTTCTTCTGGATTGCGAAATCTTTTTGGCGCGACATCCGCCGTCGCTTGAAACAGGATACCTACATACTATGATGATCTTATAACCTGTTCTCCCTCAAATATCTCATAATTAAAAAATTCAAGGTTTACTTTGTATAATTTTGTTTGATATAGGTATATGTATAATTGTTTCATTCATCAAAATAATTTTTTTTTTTTTTTTTTTTCAAAGACGGTCAGGTCGTAAATACTCCGCCTGTGATGCAACTTGATCGAAATTGGATTCTTCTGGATTCTGAGGCTGTTGGAAGTCCTGTAACGAGAGTGCGAGCGGAGGACAATGAGCAAGATCAACTAACATACGGTCTCGAGCCACTCGATCATAATTATAATGGTGACGACATCCCACAACCTCCATTGCCGTTTACCATTGATGAAAATGGCATTATATACGTCAATGACACTCTTCGAGGCCGAGTGAGCAGTTTTTATTAACAAAAAAATATGGAAAAATTTTAATAAAATTTCATTTACAGGGAGGTCAGAATTTATTTCTGTATGTTACCGTGTCCGATGGTCAATTAACAGCGAAAACAGAAGTGTATGTCAACATAAAAAATAGTTCAACACCAAGCATTGAAAATCCCAGGTGATTATTTTAAATTAATTAAATTAATTAATTAATTTCAATTAATTAATTTTTTTTTCAGGCTGCCATTTTTCAATCAGCATGGGTCAGGCAATCGAATTCGTCAGCCTCTATTGACGCTACCAAATTCTCCGAATTATGCTCGGCCAGTCGTTGGACTTTCTCACGGAGAAAAAATTACAAAATTGCGGCCAGAGGGTGCAAATAAAGCTGACAACGAAATTACGTCAGATCAGGTAGCATCAACGAACTCAGGATTGTCAATAACCAGGATTGACAATGACTTATTGGAGGAAAATGAACGTAAACGGCTGTCTGATGCGCATAAAACATCTGTGGAAGCATCGTCTCCACGGCCACAAGATTTTGCCATGACACTTGTGCCCGTTGGCGCTGTCTGCGTCCTGCTCTTTGCTCTGGGAATCGTAATTTGGCTAGTACGCGGAAAAATATGTAGCGTGGACAAAAAATCCAAATTAGACACGGTGAGGATGAAAAAAAAAAAAAACTGGATAATTAAGGAGAGTATTGTTACTGATTTTTTTATGGTATTTATTGGCAGAAAGAGCAGACTACTGTACAAATTTCCAATATATCCGATGAGCCATCTTTAACGTTAAAGAGCTGGCAAAATCCACAATTTCGAACGAATAAATATCACGAATGGAATCGCGAAAATCAAGGTAATACAGTGGACCAATGTTTAAAACAGCCAAATGATAAATGGGAATTTCCCAGGCATCGACTCAAGGTCAGTATTTGAAAAATTTTTCCACTATGTTCGATATCTTTTGAATTTACGAGATTTCTCGAGTATTTTTACAAGTTAATTTTAGGTATTCAATATTCTCGGAGAGGGATGTTTCGGTCAAGTGTGGAAAAGTGAAGCTTTGGACATTGATGGAAAAAGCGGAGCAACTGTAGTAGCTGTGAAAACTCTAAAAGAAAATGCAACTGAGCGCGAACGGTTGGATCTTGCACAAGAGCTCAAAGTTATGAAAAATTTAGATCCACATGCAAATGTTGTGCGGCTATTGGGCTGTTGCACTGAACGTGATCCGATATTTGTCATCCTGGAGTATGTGAGCGGTGGAAAATTGCAGAGTTTTCTCCGAGCTTCCAGGGAGGAGCGAAATCAAGGTGTTCGCGCACTAACATCAAGTGATCTCACAGGTTTTGTGTACCAGGTAAATTTTAATTCTCCACTATATAATATTGCTAAAGTATATAATATAATCATGGTAAAATATTGTCTTGAAAATAGATTGCCAAGGGAATGGAATACCTTACGTCATCTGGAATCATTCATCGTGATTTAGCTGCGCGAAATATTCTGATTGATGAGAGCAGAGTGTGCAAAGTGGCGGATTTCGGTTTTGCCCGAGACGTGGCAGCCAATAAAATATATGAGCGAAAGTCAGAGGGCCGATTGCCAATAAGGTGGATGGCACCAGAGAGCCTCTATGACAATATATTCTCAGTCAAATCGGATGTTTGGAGTTTTGGTGTGCTAATTTGGGAAATAGTGACGCTCGGTTCGACTCCATATCCCGGCATGGCGGCTGCCGATGTTATGCGAAAAATCAAAGAAGGATATAGACTTGATCGACCCGAGCACTGCAAACGTGAGCTTTATAATATTATGTATTACTGTTGGGACCGAGATCCAAGTTGCCGACCTAATTTTACTGAACTAGTGTCACTCGCTGAAGGTCTACTGCTCGATGAGACAGATTACATTGAATTGGATCGATTTCCAGATCACTCGTACTACAATGTTCTCAGTTTAAGCGGTGAAAAGCTTTGATTATTCTGTCCAGAAGAATACTCACTGTCTACTATATGTGTATTACTATTTTTGTGTATAATTCTATTTTTCCAGTTAATAAGTCATGAGCAATAAATAAGCTTTTATATACATATAAAAAATAAAAAAAAAAAAAAAAAAAACAGTATTTTTGGATATCAGCGGATTTAAATATGGAATTTAATGTTTTAATTAATTACAGTGACTGTAAATCGCTGCTCGCTGCCATATCAATAATCAATAATACGTATATACTTATAGAGAATAAAATCTCAGAATTCCAAATATTGTTTACATCAGGTGATAAAAATACATGATGGTAATTGATCACAATTCACAATAATTAAATATAATTATAATTAGTACATTCTTTTGTTTATGCCTTAATAGCACGAACACGCCTCGATAGTCATATTTGGTAAATGTTGTAGAATGACTTTGTCAACATCAAAATAAAGTATAGATATTGTCCCTAATTGGGAAGGCGAACAGACGGGTTCTGGAATTTCTGGATGCTTATGATGCATCAAAGATTGTAAAACTGTATGAGGTAAATAGTGTGCATTGGGGCTTGATGGAAATAGGCAACTTCCAGTGCAACGTTTAGCATCGTATTGCATTGGATGTATGATAAATTCATATCCAAGCTCTTGAAAATCAATCATCATACTTTCTATATGACAACAATCCTCATTGTCGCTGGCAGTGTTTCGTTTTGTCCTTTTATTAACTTTTCGTGATGACAAGTGTTTTTTCGGTTGTCGAAATTTGTCAACAGAATTGCGAAAATAGGCAACAAGAAATGGATGAATGTGATGATCCTCTTCCAATTGAAGAAACTCCATTGGACTTGAATAAGAACTTTTAATCGATATTCCACAGTTTAACGATGAATTTTCCAGCCAACTACGAACGATATTCGTAATATTAATGCTCAGCCAGCCTTGAAAATTGTTGGAAACTTTTATGGATTTATTAATATGAACTATAGTGAATAGCTCATTGTTATTATTATTTTTATTATTGATTTTTGATGGCAATTTACATGAGTAAAGATGGATATCAAGCGTGTCATTATTTTGGCCAGAGAATCTTTGATAAGCTTGGGAATTTTTATAAATCTTTAATTCAGCAAAATCGACGACTCCATTATTAATACGTACTTCCGACACGTTGAACCACATTTTCAAGATTTTTTTTGGATATCGTGGTGACGGCATCAAATTTTTAAAACTAACGATTCTGTGACTTGAATCCATTAATTTATGATGATGTTGTTCTAAAACAAAATCTCCCACTTGATTTGCCGCAACTGAACCGTTTTGTATTAAATTGTAGACATGCGACATGTACAAATAATGACTTGATGATGATGTGTTTATTGTTCTAGTTGAAATTTTTGGCACGTCGGTTAGAGAGAGTAATCTAAACAATTGTAAATCCAATTTATTCCATGTTTTAGGAGTAATTATTGGAAGTAATAATGATTTCATTGTTATTTTCGGTGAAAGTTGATTATTATTATTACTACTCGTCTGTATAATATTCTTTATTATTCCATTTGATGCAGCTCCTGATGATGTAGTAATATCGTAATGAACTTTATTATTCAGAGTTATTGATGGCGGCTCATCGCTTATTGTTTCGATTCCATTATTGTATGTCAATTTCGCTGATACTAATGATGATTGTAGTTGATCATCAGCCACCACCGTAAATATCAGCAAAATAAAAACTGTTTTTTTTTTATTACCTGCACTGATCATGATTGGAGACGCGCACGATTTGCGATTTCTGCAACAAACAAAAAACGTATATATTGTTTATAAAGTTATAGTGTGTCACGTACACACGGCTTATATATATATTATATTGTGTGCGTGATGAAGTCGCGTCGTTTTTGGCTTTATTCTGAATCTGCTTTGGTCCTAATATTATAACCATCCGTCTAAAAATTTTTTTTCTATGGATTGCGTAATTTATATAATTTAACCAACAGGTGTGTATATTTATACTGATTGTCGCAATTATTATTTCAACATGAATTTTGACACTTGATCGTCCTATATATATATATTTGCTAGGTGTCAATATATCATTGATAGATTTACTTTTATATATGTGTGTAAATCCAAATTAAAATAGAGCATATATCCATGATAAAATTTATTTCCAGCAATTGTTATAAATGCAAAGACGCGAGGGAAAATATATTTGAAATGTTTACTCGCGCAGATTAGAAATTTCATAATTTAAATTACAGCTGCGTTCAAGAACATTATATATATATCAGAGCGCGCGAAGCAAACTTTCTTCATTATAATGTATTCATCAGCTACTGCGATGAACATATAATAAGAATTGTCTGAATAAATTTATATGATAATATTACAATTTTATAATAAAATTTCTGCTAATTCATTTAAATAAACATTACATATCGAATATAATCATAGGTATATAATATATAGGGCTGAATAATAATAAAGATAAGATAAGATTTTTCTCAAAATTACTTTATAGGCTCGCTATAATACACAGTAATTATAGCAACTCTCTTATATATAGTACTATACTCCATTTGTAAGGTATTTATACAAAAATGCTGAGAAATAAATCAGTACCGAGGATATATGGATAAATTATATATAAGTATATATAGTTAAAGAGAAGAAATTAAGTCACAAAAAAAAAGGACAGACAAATTATTTGTAAATCGACTTACCGCGTTAATATAAGTATTTCCGTTCAACTCCTATACACAATATATATTTTTCGGTTTTTTTTCGTAGACACTGCCAACTACTTACACACAATGTTTTTGTGACCTACTCTTGAAATAGCACGCGAACACGTGTCGTGTTCAATTAATTGGTTTTTAATTGCATTTGATAATAATTGTGGCTTAAGGTACAAATTCATGCGAGCGAGCGGGCGAGCGCGAGAGAGAAAAAAAACGGTTTCTAATAATCTGATTGGCTCTTGGACAAAACGTCTGTCTGGAAAGCCAATCAGATTATTAGAAACCATTTTCGCTCGGTCAATTTCGCTAGCGTGAATTTGTACCTTTACAAACAGCATATATATGCTTCTGCGTAGAAACAGAAAAACAATTTTGTACTGATAATAATCTACTTTTAAGACCGATCATTGATTTATCATTATATTCGCAATCTATAGAATTCCCATAACAATAAAAATCACAAAGTGAAATGCCATTTTTTTGTCTGTTGGTAGATTTTTTTTGTCGTAGAATTCTTATTGATAAAATATAAATACGTAATTTTCTTTCATGTTTCTTATAATATGGCGGCTTTGTAGAGGGCGCCAGCTCTTGGATCCGAATTTTTTTTTTCTGCTTTATTTTCATCAAACATAACCTCATTATATTCTCCAATATTCTCCTTCACCTAAAATTGATCAACTTGGTTTGCAGTTTTTTATTATCGTATAAAAAAAATGTCAAATCACAGTTTAATAATTAAATCGGGCTTTCCCCGAGCGCCGCTGGCTAATGGCATCGGTCGACAAATAGGCCAATTGCAGAGAATAGTATTTAAGTACTGTAAAAGCCATGGTACCAGTCGTGGAATAAGGTATGTATAAGTATTAACAATCTGTATAAAAACATAATTAAATACTTGATGTGCTTTATAAAATTATTCAGGGACTTTTTGGAGCGCGATCTTGTTGACTTTGCAACCGAAAATCCAGGAGTGGTGGTTTATGTCAAACCGAGGCGTCACCGAGCGCCTGTAATCGTGGCCGACTATTGTAAAATTAATTTTTTATCCGGCATATTTATTGATTATTCCTCTTGAATGGCTTTACAAATTTTTTTAGTGGACGGTAGCCAACAGTGGATGCACGTAAAGAATTTCGAGAGGGATCACATCATCAAATGGGTGGATACAATGCGAATGCAGGCGAAAGACGGCACACAAATGAGATTGAGAAAAACTTGGCACACGGAATTTCCATCAATTCAAGGGCCCTGGACGCCGTTTACATTTTTAGATCCTGAATTAAATATTACCAAGTTCCCGAATGTAAGTAAATTCATTGATAAATGCTGTAAAAATAACAAAGCAAAAAATATTAAAATTTTTTTTGTATTAGGATCGTGTTGGTGCCCATCCAAAGACTGAACCTACAGCCACGGAAAAATTAATTAAACTTTTCCGGGCTCAACAGGCGGAAAAATCACTGGAAGAAAAAAAAGAGTCATGTAATTAGAATTAATAAATTTATGGCAATATTAAAATTACCGTTTTTAATATGTCTGTTTGAATTAACGATAATAAAAGTTCTAGTTTACAAAACGGACATTTTTTTTTTGTATTTCACACGACGCAGCAATCAGACTAGACACGTCTTAGGATACATTATATTTAATCAGCACATATGTAAACAACGTAAAATTGTATTTACAATATTTAAATACCTCGCAGCTCAACATTAAAAATATATATATATATATATATATATATATATATATATATATATCCTATTCAAGAAAAAAATTGATTGATTTTTGTGAAAAGCACTTTTTCATTGTAGATACGCTAATTATAACAATCGCATTACACATTTTCATTTTGTTCTCTCTTTCTTTTTTTTTTTTTTTTTTTTTTTTTTTTCAAATATAAAAGTAGGAAAATATATTTAGATAATTTTTGGCTTCTCGGTAACACGAAAACGAATGCCTGCCTGGGAAAGCCACAATGAGCTTCGAGTAACACAACCATTATGTTTTAATTAACTTATATATACATATATATATAATATTAATAATTGATAATTGATGTGATGTTCTTTATCGGAATATGATTTTACGTGCAACGAATATTAAATTCAACATAAGTTAATTAAAACAATTAACCGAATTTTCAAAAAAATATACCATGAAAATATAGATCAGTGTGTTGGAAAATTTTATTCTACTTTCAATCTTTTACTAAGCTCTTCTTGTTGCTGCTCCCGCCACTCTTTTTTCGGCTTCATTCGCTTCAACTGGCCATCCCTAGAAAATAAAAATGATTCTATACATTTTAATAATTTAATTAATTACATCACATTTTTTTTTTTTTCTACAGACCATTGAAGATCCACAAGACCACCTTGCCTCGCAATTACGGATTTCACTCGATTAGCAAAATCAATGGCGCTCTCTTCCTCTTGCCGATACATTGGTGGCAAATACCACACTTCACAAACAATCGCCCAACTTGACATCATCATATATAAGTATTGCAGCATTGAATAACGACTGCTGTTCCAAAAGGCATCACCAAACCTCGGATCGTACTGGCAACAAAATTTTAAATGATTAAAATTTATTTAGAAAAAAAATTCTTATCTTGATAAAAAATACCTTAATTGCTACAGGATAAATAACACCGCCGACATCGAAGCTTCCTTTTTTAAATTGCATCACCGAAGTATTATTAATACATGTTCCTTCGGGGAATATAAGAATTGGCGGATTATTTGGATCTGAAATGTGTTTTTTCAATCGTTTTGTCACGGCTTCACGGTCTTTCACCTCTGATCGCTCAAACCAAATGTGCGGCGAGGCTCGAGCTAGAGCTCGCTGGAATATTCCTAAAAATCCTCCATGTCTCTGACCAATCTGCAAGCCAAATATAAATATTTAACTAGTGATACACGCTTCGTCCCCCCTTTTGATGGATTTTAAGCCCAATAATGAATGGTCTAAGCAACAAGGAAAAATATGTAAGCAATGATTTTGCGTGGCACATACCAAGGAGTAGCAATTATCGCACATAAGAACGAGCACATCGATGGGTGATGTGTGATTAGCCACGCAAATGCCCCGCACTGGCCGATTGTCTGTGTTATGGTACGTGATAACCGATGATAATGCACTGGACAACACTCCGAAACACATTATCGAGACTTTGTAGTTTAACCACCGCTTGAAGCTGCCCTCTGGCACATATCCTACCACAGCCGTGCACACAGTTAACCACATTACCTGAAAAAAATTTGTTTTAACCCAATATATCTCACAACTGCCACTGACTGCAATGCAATTATAATGTTCCCGAGAAGAAGGCAGTAAAAGGTTTTGTCTTTCCCAAAAAATTACTAAAGCATTTGAGCAAAAATCACAAGGTGTTGTATGACTATGGTAAGGGACAACGAATTGGGTTTTACCAATGAAAATGTCGTCTGAGTTGACAAAAAACACACGTCAATTGTCGACGTGTGATTGGCCGCACACAAACCACCGGATTTTGGTTTGTATTCGGGATTGTGAATGGTTATAACGCTAGACAACGATCTGGACATAATCCGAAAGGATGTCCGAGAGACGTAATCATAGATCCTGGATTTTGTCGGTCCATTAGGCAAGAGACCGACGAGGAATGTTGCAATAACAAGATATACCACCTAAGATTCGCCTTAGAATTAGAATTTTTATCGCAGCAATCTGCAGACAGGCAGAATATCTATCCAAAATTTGGAGCTTTTTTAACGTCAAATATCTCGAAAATTGCGCATACAATTTTTTTACACACGACAATATTCAATATTTGAAAGTTAAAAAAATCCAAGAGATAAAAATTTTCAATTATTATTATTACGGAAAATGTTAGAAAATAATAATAATAATAATAATAATAATAATAATAATAATAATAATAATAATTTCATACCCCAACAAAGCAAATGACTATTCGAAGAGGTAACAAGAAGCAGTATCGTAGACAGAAACCAAACATCCATATCACAGTGAGTTTCCAAGAGATAAATTCGTAGAGACGATTTGTCCGTGTAAGCAGATTCCAATTCTGGGGGGGCGGAGGAAAAAAAAAACACCTTGTTACGCACAAAATTAAGCCAGAATTTGTAGTACCTGACGGAGAATGTTACTTTAAGTTCCTCTGCTTCAAATCTTGACGTCACTTCGTCCTCTATTATAGCCTCTACCCCGGCTTTAATGTAGTCGAGACAAAATGTTGGATCAAAGACCGTGTGAAGGGTCTCAAAGGACTGACGACACTTTTCATTGTGCTGGAAGAATTTTTTTTTTTTTTTTTATGACGTGAAAAAAAAAAATTATCATCGTCAATTTCTTACTTTTTGGTCATGATCATTGTCATTAGGCAGATGATGAGAATTTATATGATTTTTTATACTCTTAACTTCGGGCTGTGGGACGAGAATGAGATTCTTTGATCGGGCAATCACTGTATTACCTAAATCACCGTTTTTATGCTTATTACGGTCGTCAAAGTCGCTGATATTATGCTGCTTATCGAGGTGAGTTATTTCCGTATCCTCGGTATTTTCTTGATTTTTACCCTGTTGATTGCCCTTTTGCTTGACTTTTTCAATGTTTAAGCGACCGTACTGTGGAAAAAAAAAAAAATTATGTATATCAAGCAATAACGAATGTCAATGATTTTTGTAATAGTTAAAGATGGAAAATCTTCAAAGTCGTCATATTGGTCATGCATGAGTGGAGAAAAAATAACCTTTGATCTTGATGTGTGGACTCGTCTAGATAAGATTTACTTGAGGTAATATTTGGTAATATAAAATTTCAATTATCAATTGCGTGATATATAAAGACTTCATCTGGATCAAGACTTTGCACTGTGTATATAGAGACTATTGTTCTACGATAACTACCGACCAACTTGTTATCAATTAATTCTAAAAGTTATTTATTTCTTCAGCTAAACCCCAGATGTATTGCAGTTGGAAAAAAAAGTATTTCGTCATATAGTTAAATTGAGCATTGCCTATTAAAATTTAAATTTTACAGAATCAATTTAACCACTTTAGTTAATAGAATAATAAATATGAAGATAAACAGTACTAATAGGCAATGAATGATTGTGGCTGTAGAATAATTTCAGTAATCTCACAAAATCATCAGTATAAATATTAATTAGGATTTTTGCTTAATTTCTAATAAAATATTAACAAGTATAAAGTTTACTAACCTCAAATAAAGTGAGCAAGAGTTTGATGTAGAGTTTACGTATTCCCAAAGATTTTCCTATGGATGCAAGGAATATGATTGCCAATAATACCATAAGAAATGGGGTTAATAAAAGCGAAAACACGAAAGCCACAGCCGACATTAATACCGCCATTTTACATGTACACGCTCGCTCTCTGAAATCGACTCATAGCACTTTACAATATAGCCAGCGAGACTGAGAGAGCCATCATGCACACGTACACAACGCGGAGTGTACACTATATACATATACTCAGTATATGCGGAATGATCAATATATATAAGTACACGCGATTATTATCAATAAATATTGTGCGCGCATGATGAATTATATGCACTTGCAGCTTTGTATAGTATAATATACAGTATAGTATTTACATATACATCGGTGTTATATATATTTTTTCAGATATAGAGAATACATATTATTATGGTCAATGGTTTTTTTTTTATAATCGCTATAGAAATCATTTTCGCGCGTTTCTTATTCTAAAGAAATCCAAAAATTATTTTGAAATTATGGCGCTCAGTATATGTTTTTTTTTTTATGCGAGTTGTAAAAATTGACCAGACGCGGCGCTGAGAGAGAGAGGCCATTTTGCGAAAATAAATTCAAATGATTCAATAAAGAAAAGCTAACATGTCAGCGTGCAAAGTAAATTATTCATTTAATAACGAACTAATTATCAGTATTGATAATAATATATAGATTCATTTGTACAATATAACAAATAAATATTAAGTGCGTCGGCGAGAAAGAGTGGGTACTGATGCGATGCGTGGTCCGAATAATTGCAAAAGTATTTTTCATCGATTCATCTTGTCGTAATTACGAATTCTCTGTGCTTGCATCTAAAAAAAAAAAAAAAAACAAGATATTTATAAAATATATGTAAACATTATAATTAATGATAATAACAAATTACCTGCATTAAATTAATCAAATTGACTAAACGATCCAACGATTGTTTTCCCTTCGGCAATGTCCACAAATTCTCACTATTTTCCTCATGACTCATCTTGAAATTGTTATTTCTCTTACCCCAACCAGTGGAAAAATTTAATTGTGCTTCCACATGGAGGCTTGTTAATAACACAAACATAATAATTAGTAGGCCAATAAAATTACCAGAGATCACGTTGCGCCTGTGGGTGTAAAATAAAAAAAAAATAAACTTTCACAAAAACTTTTTAAATAATTTTCACTTACATTGTAAATTATATTTTCGTATATGTAACAACGTTGATACACGAGAGCAGACTATTTGTATTTGAGAAACTCGGAGATGGTGAGCGATGTTTTATACCCATCAGACAACAAAAGGCTTCTTATTTCTCTTGAATAATACAAACAAAAAAAAAAAAAACAAAAACGTTTACTCGAAGGAATCTATTGATTTTTCATATTAATTCCCATCATTTCACATAACTTTTAATTGCAGTTATATTATTTGGAAGGTAATTTTGGCAATTATAAAGATTTGCTTATAAAACTAATGCTAATTAATACAAACTAAATGATTAATTTAAAAATAGAGATACATCAGAATCCATATAACAATATGATTGATTTATAGACGCAAACATAACACAGGTTTCGATACGTTAATTGAATTGTCCTGATGACTTGTACATTTACAAATGTAGACGCGAGGAAGCCCGTTTATTCACTGTATCATAAATTGTACAAATGTCTATACTATATCTATATATGTGAAAAATAGTTGGATTAATTTTTGTTTGATTATTGATCTGGTCATATACATTTTTTTCAACTAAAAATTAGCATTATCATGATAAATAAATGACAAATATGAGACAATAATGAATGCATGGTGATATTTTCCATTATTCAAAATTGCCACTATTTATATCCATCTTTTATATATATATATATATATATATATATATATATATTTTTTGTTTTTTACTCTGGCAAGCTCCAGATGCCTATATCAACCTGTTAAGTCTTTTATATATATATCTATCAATATATTTAAAAGCAGTTTCTCATATTACTATCTAGTATAGTATAAAAAAATAATTACGTAAAGATACTTGGAATGTTTCACAATAATAATAATAATAAGAATAATATAAAACTAAATGAAAATCATGAAAAATCTTGTTTCAGTGTTCTTATCGTTAATGCGTAAAATTTCTTCATCAAAATATTACTGTAGCAGCAAATCGAGTATATATATATATATATATATTTTTTTCAAAGTAATTATGTGTTAACGGATTTCAATAATTTTGTACTTTTTCTTCAGGTTAATATTTTTTTTTTTTTTTATTCCTTGCATATCGAGTGACCTCAATGAGTCTGATAAAGTATAAAAAATATTTCTTCAATTCCTTCATGTAAGGCACTAGAGTTTGTATCTCTGTGAGAAAGTTTGATTTGAAACCGTAACAATAATATTGATCTTGATATTTAGAATGTTTTTTTTTAAATAATGGAAATCATGGAAATTTCATTTTTCTATGCATTAGAAAGTAGTAATAATAATACTATATTATGAAGAAAAAAATGATTTTCTAATTACGCAAGTAAAGTTATCAAAAATAAATGAATGCCTTAAACAAACAAAAGAAATCATGATTGTTTTTTAACAAGAGACAGTGTTAAGCTGTAAATCACAAGGCAATCAGTACACAATCTATGCTAATTAATACTTTTGCATATTTAAATAATTCGGATGAATTTCTGCCTTGTTGGCTTATTGAGCTGCCATCAAAAGTTATAAAGCAAAATATAACACATTGTGTGATTTTTTTTTTTAACTTCTTTGGCCTTACGAAATATATTCGATTGAGATCGAGAAAACCTCCGTCAAACAATATTATATCGTAGCCAAGGATATTTGCGTTGTTTTAAGTACATTCTCATATGATAAATCATTAATAATAATAATAACTTCTAAAGTTATATATATTTACTTAAATGAGAAATTAAACATTTGAAAAATTGTAGAAAAAAATTTTCTATTGTATAGAATTATGATAATTGGGTGAATTTTCATTTTAAATATCAACACCAACTCTCGCTCTCACGCTCATCCACACCGTCGCTGTCCTCGTCACTTGGCTCCTCGCCATACATGTCGGCAAGTTTTCGGAATCTCGGTCCAAAATTTGACAAGTAATTAAACTTCAAATCTCCGTCATCTGTACACGAGGCCAAAGACGATAGTGATCCATCAGAGTTACCCTCTCCCTCATACGCATAATGTCGTACATCATCAAACGGATTTGTGTCTGGATCTTTATCACAACTCTCCTTTCTACCGTCAAGAAAGCCACAAATATCCGGCACCTCATCAAGCATTTTCTGATGAATTGACGGCGCCATTTTCGAATCAATTGACGGTGCATCATAAATTTGTCGAAGAACACTCAAATCATAACCAGTGTCAACTTCACCACCACCCTCATCTTCATAATTAATAATATTTTCCCGTATATCATCCATATCTTTGTAGAGATCGTCGCGTTTTGTTCGGTGAACAACAACGGCCAGAACAAGAATCAGTAAAAGCACCACGCACACGGCAATGGCGACAAAGAAATTTGTATCAATGCCAAATGAAGCGGCTTTAGATGTACTTTGATTGCACGCAGGATAGGCATTTTTTGTGACTGGCAGAGCTGCAAAATCTTGAGTTTTTCCATTCAACGTAAAATTACTGACACATCCATTTAAACCTTGAGAAGTTGGTGTGTAATTCCATCCGTGGCTGCTTGACATTTCCATCAAGTTGGTCAAGCTGCCGCCAATTTGTAACGGACTGTAGATATTTAGTAATTCATTGGGTCCACGTGGTGCAGTGAGATTCATACATGAGCGTCCACAATCATCAATTTTTATCTCGACAACGGTTTTCGTCCAAAATATATCAATTGAATGTTCTTTACCGTCATTTAACTTGATTTTATTCTGCTCAAGTTTAATTGTACCGGTGCCATAGTCGAAATAAAGAATGGCATAGCCATTGTGAATCTCTAGTGATATAAAGTCTTGTACGGCAAGGTGTTCACTATAACTCATTGGACCAATGTAAAATACAAGACCATTGTCGGCAAAAAGAGTGAGCTTTAGACTAAGATGTGAGTCGTCACAGACCTGGGCAGGAGATGGCATGATTGCCCAACCATCTCCACCAAAACCCATGCTCAAAAGTTCACATCGGGGTCCTTTGAGGCCCTCGGGACAGGCACAGCGCTTACCCCCCACAAGAGTACCACCATTTAGACACACAATGGAATCAACGAGCACGTGGCATGTACATTGCGGCTCTACAATGGCTCTCACGCCAACAAATGAACTCCTGTTGGTAAACACAGCATATGGCACGTTGCTTATATTCAAATGACTTTGACACATGTCCTTGCAGTAAAGATTTTCATACACACACTCGTCAATACTGATCATCATTATGTGCGCATCTAGTTGGTACTGAATTTCCTTAGAGTTTTTTGCGACAATGGTGTTGAGTGCCTCGGCGACATAATATGGGCTGCCATGTGCGGAAAAACGTACATCCAAAATGCTCTCATTTAGGCCATGATATGGCGAGTGCAATACCGTAAAAACATCAACATTGTCTGTGCTAGTATTGAGCATCATTGCAAGATATTTTTGTAATACACTCTGTTTGCTCACCTGCAAATTGTTTGGTGCTACAAATTCCTCGGCAGTGATACCATAGAAGCGAATTGAGCCGGATTTTACAACTGCCTCCTTTGGAATAAATTTAATTGTCACATTGACATCGGCTGCAACTGTGTGCGCCTCAACTACTGCACTCTCCTCTCTGACATAAAATTTTAGCAGATGTGATCCAATGGATGCCTTGGCTTGCATGCGAATCATTCCCGTGTAAGGATCTAGGGTAAAAAACTCATGTGGCTTGCCCGCCCACGAAAAGTGTTTATCATTGAGATCCCAGTCATCTGGATCATTTACATACACTCGTCCAATGTCAGTTTCAGGCGCAATACCCTCGTAGTTGTAAACAAATATTGAGCTTGAACCCTCCTTCATAGGTGTATCATTTTTATCACCAATAATTACCGTTAGCATAGATGTGCCTGTCATTGTTGGCCGGCCATTGTCGCTAATAGCAATAGGAATATTGTACTGCTTGCGTTCCTCACGATCAAATGTCACAAGTGCATACAAATTGTCGGCGACAATGCGAAATTTGTCAATTATTTCATCCTCAACGGTATTCATGTCAATACTAAAATTAAATGGAGCCCCATTTTCCGGTGAATCATAGTCCTTGGCTTTGAGCTTGATAATTACCCCGGGTTCCTCATTCTCATACCACACAACCGGCTGAGGAACATTTAGAATTGGTGCATTATCATTAATATCGCGCAGAGTAATATTCACCGTGGCATATTCATCTAAAAAATCGTCCACGCCGTCTTTGTCGCGAGCCATCACAATGACTGTCCACACCGGGAAACCATTGGGCTCGTCACGATCCAGTGCTTTTTTCAACTGAATACACCCATTCTTGTCAATGTCTAGAAATTTTCGTTGCACATCTTTTTTTATTGTATAAATTATATGTTGATTGGCATTTCTGTCGGGTATATCGGGATCATAGGCCGTGACAGTTGTAATGCAACCCTCGATCAGTGTCTCCTCGTTGATTACTGGATTACTGTCAAATGGCTCAAATACCGGCCGATTGTCGTTTACATCTTCAACGAAAATGCGCACAGTTGCATTGTCATCAAAGATACCATCAAAGGCACGAACAATTAGACTATAGTTGGTTATTTTTTCATAGTCCAATTGTGCATTTGTACGGATAACTCCTGTATTGGTATCCTGAATGATAAAACTGTTGTTGGTATTTCCGGCGATAATTGAATACTTAATTACACTGGCAATATCCGAATCAATGGCCTTGACCTCAGTAACAAATGAATTTAAATTGGCATTTTCAAAGATTGACTTGGTAATATAGACAGCTTGTGTGAAACTCGGTGCATTGTCATTCTTGTCGGCAATAATAATTTGAAAACTTTGCTCTCCATGATTGTGCTCGCCTGTTTTAAAATATATGCTGGGTGAATTGTCCCATGCTATGACTTTTACCGTGTAGAAAGCAACTTTTTCCCGATCAAACGTTGTAAGAGTAGTTATAAGACCGGTGTGTTTGTCTATGGCGAATAGATCATTGTAATTCCCGAGCTCATATGTTACCTGATTATGTGCCGAAGTGCCATCGCGATCTATTGCACGAACCTGCATTACAGTGACACCCGGCGGCTCATTTTCAAGCACACTGCCCTCCTGTAATTCGTGAAAATGCGGAATTTGATCATTCACATCTTCCACTTGGATATTTACTATTGTTTCGGCTGCCAAAGTGTAGGTATTCTTTACGCGAATACGAAGAGTATACTCGGTACATCGTTCATAGTCTAGGGCAGATGACAGCTTAATAATTGCCGTGTTATTTTTTGATTCTAGTAGAAAATTGTTGTACTTGTTTGTTTGTTCAGTTCTGCCCGGCAATAGTGTAAAAACACAATCAGGATTGGCTTCTATATTGGACACTGCCTCGAGTTGTACAATGGCTTTATTGAAGTCATTAAAATTCTCCGGCAAATAAATTGTCTTGTTGTCCGGGAATCGAGCGACAAATGTCGGGGCTTTTTTGTGAGATTCCACAACATGAATCTCCAATTTTATCTCACTTTGCAGTGGTGGATTGCCGGAATCCTGTGCAACTGCAATCAATTCAAATGTATAACCTGGCTCCAACTGAAATAATAATACAATATTAGACAAATATACGTCATCATTTTGTGTCGACGTCATTGATTCATTTACTCACATGAGTTAGCGATTTGTTTAAATAAATTTTACCAGTCTTTTCATATATGCCAAAATAATTTTTAAATTCAGGCTTGGCGGATTTAAGACTATATTTCACAACCGAATTATCACCATCATCAAAATCCGTTGCCGATACTCGCATTACTTCATCTTTTATCGGCAAATCTTGGGGCACCGACTCTGTGTACGCCTGCAATCATTGTGACGGAATTGTAAAATTAAATTAGGTCAGCAGTACTCTCTCTCTCTCTCTCTCTAACTCGATTAACATGCATATCGCGTGTAAAGCTATATAGTAGAAGAAAATTCTACTCACAACTCTATCAAACATTGGTTCATTGTCATTTATATCTTCAATGGTTATTGTAAATGTGCAAAAATCCTCCAACTGTTGTCGGCTATTATCCACAGCTGATACAGTAAGATATGTTTCCTTAAAGTACTCTGGTTCATCTCTGTCGAGTATCTGTAGCGTTCTAATCACGCCTGTGACATTATTTATCTCAAATTTTCGGGTATCTCGTTCCGAAGTAAAAAAGCTGTAGGTGATTCTGCCTCCGGAATCTTCGGGATCGGGATCATCTGCGTGCACCTTAATTACAAACGTTCCTCGGGGTTGTTCTTCTTTCATTCGCAGATTGTATGTTGCGCAGTCGGTGAAAATTGGCCGATGATTGTCTCGATACTGAAAATAATAAAATCATTTATATAAGCACTGAAATTTTTGGGCAAAATTCACACGACATGAGTCATATTGATGATGAGTAAGCTGCCCTGAGAACTTACCACGTTTGGTTGTAAATCTGCCGATCTCGTCGGTTGCAATGTGCCCTCGGTCAATTCTAAAACATTTAAACAATCAATTTATCAGAGTTATTCAGTTGAGTAAAAAAAATTTCATAATTAAATTTGTCAGTTGAAAAGAAAAAAGTCTTTGGTATATGTGTAACTGTAAAATTACGCATTTTACGATATGAAAATTCTCTTTACAAAGCATGTAACACGAGGTGCAAGCCGGCAACGTTGCCAAGAATCTGCCTTCTTCTTGTATTCCGGTTACACGCTGCTCAGAAGGCAGTCATGCCAGGGCCGTAACATTTTTATTTTATTCAAGTAATCACTGCGTTATCACCACCTGCTGCATGTCTCGCGCGCGAGAGTCACGCACACGATATCCTATATCTTTGAAAACAAAAATTATGTACCAACAATGCAACAAAAACTGTATACCTATCTAACTATATGTATAGATAAAAAAAATTCCCATTAGCCACAATTATTTAGTTGGATATTATCTATAATCTAATTCCCCTGCGTAAACATTACATTCGTATCAGGCGATATGTATAATTTATTAGCGTTTATTCCTTTATATATGTACAGAGTGCGACGTCGTCGTTTATTCAGGACATAATACCTATATGGCGGATCATAATAAGGCGTTGAATCCAGCTCAAGTGTCAAGCTTGTTCATCGGATGATGAATCATCGTTCCAAGTTGCGTTCAATAGATTATGACTCAATTGTAAGAATACAACGATTTCCTGCTGGTACATGCAATATATGCTGTACACGCGAGACTCGTTATCAAACTAAAATAATTCGATCCGCAGGGAAATATATTATTTTCATATAACTTCATCTTTGCGTTGTTCAGCTTCGTCAACCCTCGCATCACGCAAACTCTATGAATAGCTCGATCAATAGGTTTTATCTGGCGCATGTACTCATTTACGATAAATCGTGCATACAATAAGACCATTCACATGTGTATTATAGTGTGGGTTATATTATACATCTACATATATAATTTATATATTTAATTCCCGTCGTGTGTATATACATACAATACATATAGCGCGCGCGATGACTCGATCGCGCGCGCTATATACACCTGATGTTGTACACTTAACTCACCTAAAGTTCCGCACAGGAGAGTAACGAACAATGCAAGGGTTCCTGGAAACCTCGCCCGTCCTTCAAGACCCATTTTTATCTGGATATTTTGACTGGTATTTGTAGAAAAAAAGTCTGGAAAATCCCTTCACTTGCAAAAAAAATTCAACGAATCTGGTCCGGGATTCAATTCAATATCGATTCACCATTGCACAAGATCGTCGTCGTCGTCGTCGTTGTCGTCGCCATTACCGGCGCAAAGCACTTGGAGGAAAGAAAACAGTTTGGCCACGTCGGGATTATCATCAGTACGATTTTGGCTGTCATAGACGTTACGATATTATGCAACATAAATCTACGGATTAAAAAGATTGGTTTTTTTGTTTTTTTTTTTTTTCTCTTTTCGCAGAAACTATCGAATACCTGTGATCTTTGGCTTGAATTTTGTTTGGTCAAGGTGACAATTTTCAACAGGCACGATTGAACACAAATTCCGCATTATTGGCGTTCGCGGACACGTTATACGCGTTTTCTCGATGACTGCCGCAGAACGCGAGTAGAGCACTGCGCGGAGATGGCGAGTGAGAGCATCAGAGGGCACCGACTTACATGTACATAGTGTATAGTACTGCAATCCTGCACAGGGTGTGCTGCACTGATGCACGCTTATTACATACGTATACACTTATTTTCTGAGAGAGTATATAACGACGACCGCGGCGCGACCACTCTGTACCAGCGCTCTGACTAACGCAACTTATTTTTACTCACACTGGCCTAGCTGTGTATAGTATTATATGTATACACACGCAGCTTGGGCTTTCTTTTGCGTTTGTGTATTGGTGTATTTTGCGATATATGTATAGGTTTTTACCCCCACCTGCAATCCACACGCGCGATGTGTGTGTATGGATTACATTATTGTTATCCGCCCTTTGTGTATTTTGTGCTTGAAATTTTAATTTCGCCTTTTTCTTTTTTTTATTAAATTTGATTATTGTAATATATACTCTGTAAGACCGTGTTGTATCAAATTAATTGAAATTTTTATAAAATTGCAATTTTTAAAATTTACTCTCATATTTTTTTTCATCATTTCTGTTTTTTGCGCGCGCGAGAAAAATAACGCGCAAATTTTAAAATGTGTGCGTCTTCTCTCATATAAATATATAATATTCATAATACTTATCCAGGCCCAGAGTTGGAATTTGCTGAATCCTGTGAATCGAAATTCTTTTATAAATGGGATAAAAGAAAAAAGCAATGTGTGCGTACTATTGGTCGCATATAAATACGTTGTGTGTTGGCAAAACCAGAGTATAAAACATCATTTATTAGAAATCTCAGCATTGTAAATTTAAAAAATATCATATCATCTATGTCTTAAGCAAAAATTACCCATAAAATATGCTTTCAAACTTTCCATTAGTGTAAGTAAAATCAATCTGAAAAAAAAAAAAAAAATTTCTCTACACGAGAGAAAAAAATCAAACTGCAATACAAGTCCTCGAAATTCCAGTAAGTATGGCAACATCTTCAGGTAATTATCTAGATTATATTATAGGCACTTTTTACTATAATTATCCAACTAATTAATCTACCAGCATAATTTAAATTGTACAAAATTGGACGATTAACGTTAATCTGTAATCTTTTTTTATCGATATAAAAAAAAAATGTCTAGTTGCCTTATCTAACTTTAATTTAGCTGCCCATTCATAAACTTTGATAAATATTTAAAGTGCTGTCTCTAAAGTGGGTGCGGTGGGGCTAGGCGTCTTAACATTAACCATTGACAATTGATTCAATGGTGAGGCTGGACGAACTCTGAAATTGTACCTATCCATAGTATTTCTCGACGGCAAATGCGCTCGAGATTGATGATGAGTATCGCGCGGAAATACATGCGAGATATCCAATTGCCGTCGAGTAAAAGGCCTCGAAGACATGGCACTCTCCTCGGCAGCGGTGTCTTCAATAATTGTCGATGACAATACGTCACTTCGGGGCGTTTGAAACCTCCAAGTTGAGCGTGGACTGAGTGCTCTGGCAATTGTAGACGGTGGTGTCCAATTTTGTTGGACAGCCAATTGCTTTTGACCGCGCTGTTGAACTTGCTGGCGTGAAATTTTCAACTGCTCAGCGGCCGAGATCTTGTTCAAGCCCATCTTTGTGCTGTGCTGAAGGAGGAGCCTCTTGAAATCGAGACGAGTAGTAGTGGCTGCGGGCGTTGGCTACACAAAATGTAATATATTTATTACTATTATCATTATTATCATTATTTAAACTTACTTCTCGTGCAGTACTATGAGATTCTGGGCTCCAACTGTGACGTGTTCCCGGCCTATCAAGGCAGAGTGATTTAATTTGACTCAATGAATTGTCCGGAGGTATTTCCATTGCCTGGATATTAAGTTTTCGTTTGGATTTGTAAATAGCAGTGAATAACTCGTCATTCGACATTTTGCACTTTTTTAGATTTTTTGGCTGAATGCCCGCGTTGATGTTTGGTGCGAGTATTTCACTAAAATCCGGCGTGTACTCGTTTATCGGCACTATTGGCGAATGATTTAAAGCTTCATTTTCACGACATTTATTCTCCTTTTGTGTGTTTACCGGCGTCGATGCGAAAAATCGATATCCCAAAGCCGGAATTTGCAGTGGAGTGTAAAATCTAGGACAAATCAAAATTAATATCCAACTATTAATCCATTTATTTTGACGAGTTTTTATATTTACCTATTTTTAAAATTTGATGTTAATATTTGACGTGCATTATCGTTTGTACTGTCAAATTGTTGCTCAAAATCGTTAATTTTATTATTTTCTGTGTTGCTATTGTCGGTCGAATAATTTGGTTGATTTTTTCCATAAGGCATTGTATAAAATTTTCCATGTTCTCTACGTGGGGACGAATATTCTTCACGCTGATAGGCACTCAGTAATTGACTATTTTCCTCCAACAGTGATGAAATCTTTTGTGTCATTTGTGCTCGAACGGGCGCCGCGTCTGATGACAATGCAACAAGTGAATTATCTGCAACACAAAAATAAAATTGTTAATTTACACAACATCAAGAGGCAATTAATTACATTGTCATTGTGTATTGGTATGTAGCCAAGAGAAGCACATGAGAATTTTTCCTCGATTTTCTCAAGATGATAGTGTGTAAAATTATGTGTCGTACTCACCGAAAAATTGTCCAACTATATATATATATACACTGTGAGAGAAAATTTTTAATCACAGATCGATATGATTTTAAAACTACTCACAATTAACACAAGTGCAGTAGTGCAAACACAGACAATTTTTTTAATATCTATATTAACAGCCAAAAAAAAAGTAGTGCAAATGCAATTTCTTAGAGCAATAAAAAAAACATTATATCTATATATGTATATCAATTCACAATTTATTCAGGAAAATTTCGTATATGTATATAACAAAAAAAATTAATTATGTATAAAATTATTAGATTATTAGTTGGATATACGATATTTTCCTGTATAATTTAAATTATTAAATACGATACTATGTATACATACAAAATGTAGTAGAAAAAAAAAAAAAAAAGAATAATAATGTGATCTTATTTAATAAAATGATTTATGTTTATATAACATTATCGTGTATCCGTGCATCAACGATATTTATACAATTTTCTAATGATATTTATACAATTTAAAATAATACTTTACAATACTTTATATTATAAAATAATTATAGGTGTTTGGATATACAACGTACAACACACGCAAACACGTATATAAGTGATGAATAAATTTTTCCCAAGCTCTGTGCAAATTTGCCAGTTAGTGTGCAAGCAAAAAAAAAAAAAAAATGTTGATTATTTCATAATATTACAAACAACTACTTGAATTTTATTTTAGATGATGATGATGATGATGATGATGATAACTATTGACAACTAATATAATTCAAACTAAACACTCGGAGTCATCATTAATATAAAAAAATAATAATTCATACGACAATAAGAATTATATCGTGCCACTTTTGTAAAGAATTATGGAGAAAAAAAAAAAAAAACTTTTTGGCGCAGTAGAGACGTGACATTTTTCATGTCCTATATGATAACTTACGCGGTTGACGTTGCGTCGCAATGAGAAAAAAAAATTTAGCCAGCATTTTTGTCAACAAATACGACGCGACCAAGATATCCAACTAAAGTGCTCGCCGAGGACTCAAACGCATTTTATCCAAAGACCCCCCAAGAATTTCTTTGAGTCACGCGAATGTACAACAATAACGAGGCAAACGTTTATCTAACATTCTTATAATAAAAGTGATATTTTTTTTTAATCATTACACTCGGGATAAACATCACCATCGACTGATGCAACTCTAGTTATTCTTGAGCCATACTTTCCGATCATAAGTCAATCCCAATACTATTGATATTTGTTTGATAGATATCGTAAGTAGTCGAGTTTTCCGGTCTCACCAGATCTCGGTGTCGTTGCCAGAGTACTTGAGAACACGTGCGGGTTGTACATCGACACTTTGTTCGCGCCAACGAGTCATATTAGTCGACGGACTGGCCACAGTTTCCGGATAATTAATTCGTTCCTTGAATAAATCCTCTCGCAACTCTTCCGACGCAGTACGCGCAATTTTTTTCTCGGATTTTTCCAAATAACCGTTGGATATCTTTCGAATAAACATAATTGAACTGTTGGCCATGCGATAGCTCTCGCTGCGTTTAATTTTACGCTCTGAATTTGGCTCCAGACAACTTGATGAATCAAGAAATTTATGGGCAAGTTTGGGAGTGTGACCGCGAATACAAATGTTCTGGGGATAAAATTCATGATTTTTAGATGACGTGCTGATGTTATTCGCGGACTCGGAGCAAGTTATTTTTTCGGTGCTGCTGGTGCAATCAGTGCGATAGCGATCGGTGTTCTTCGCCCTCTTACCTTCCTTACTTTGAATGTTGACATAGGCCCCGCGAACGGGTCGCTGCAATGGACGATCGATATTTTCTTGCTGTTCTGGGCTTTCAATTTTTCCATCAACTTGATCCACTGTTGTTTTCCGTGCCACTGCACAGATTTTTACACGACGATGCGGAGACTTTGGTGAACGTACAGATACTGGTGAGGACGCCAAAGTATCTCTGACAAACGGTCCTAAAATTATACACATTGGATTTTTAAGCTTTTAAAATTTTTTCAACGCGCGCATAATTTACATAATTTACTAAAAGGATCAAACCTGGATTAAATGTTGTGTGTGATCCCTTTCTTCGCTTGAGACTGTCGGACGAGTAGATGACTTTACCTTCCGAATCGAGAGTGACTCGGGCACCCTGGCGTTTTCTCTCCAGCGAAGAATCCGATTTTTTTGGCAACTCGCTCAGACTAACATAGTCTGCCGAATCACGGGGATCTGGATGAGCAAGAAGCTGAGCATTGGCGTAAGTAATAATATCCGACTCATCTGTCTGACATTTGTTATTATTTCTCACGTCGGCTATGGTTACATAGTCGCCAGAGTCTACGGAAAATTGTGCATTGGCGTTTTTTTGCGCGTGTTTTCGTCCGCCGCTAATAGGCAAAACACATCGGATTTTATCGAGCATTCCGCTCAGCGGACTCGATCGAACGACAGCCAGAGTGTCGTGTAGAGTTGGAGCGCGCGGCTCAACCGTCTGAACGGTCGCGTACAAGTTTTTGTCCTGGCCATTGATCACCTCCATCTTGGAGGTTCCGACCGTGGCAGACATGAGAATTTGCGATGAGATATCATTTCTCGCGACATTTGACTGCGACTGCTGCTCGTCGTCCGAGCCGGGTGGTGTAATGACACACATTGAGGGAATACGACTCGTGCTGATGGCAGTTTTCGAACGAATACGCTCGATTCTGTCAAAGCCCTCGAGGTCACTTGACTCGGAGTACTCGAGTTCGGAGCAGGATCGGGCCGTATAGCAGGCCGGACTTGAGGCTGACTCTACGGGCGATGATGAGGTGTTGTGTCCGCTGTCTGGCGACTCGTCTCCATTGCTGTTTTGTCCGTGAACCTGAAATAAAAAAAAAAAAAAAAACAAAAAACAAAAACAAAAACAAAATTTGTAGGGCGCTGATGGAGAAAAAAGAATGAGCCGTGGGATTTTACAGTGCCAGTTATTACCATTGCGACAACTGTCAGGCTGGACTTTCTCTCGGGCGGCACGGGAGCCATCAAGGCCGTACAAACAGTGCCGGCCGAGCTGGTAGTTGTGGAGGTGGACCCGCGGCCAAATAATTCATACTCATTTTCAGCCATGGGCGATGATGCAGTGGCGACATTGAGTTTGCCAAGAGAATTGTGTCGGGATGATGAGATGGCGGTCTGTGTCTCCTCCTCCCGAAGAGTCTTAAGACCGGAATCCATGTGGAAAGAGGTGTAGTAGCCCTCAGTGTCGCAAGAGTAGATGGAGCAGGTCTCGCCCTCGCCCTCAATCTCATCTGAGAACGAAATCACTCCGATATCTTGAATGATATCGGGTGTTAGCGTGCCCTCGGACGTAACCGAGGACGAGGTTGACGTGTCGCGAGCCTTGAAGCGCTTTGCCTGGCATTGCAGCAAAATTTTCGCCGCAGGCAAAGTTCCGGTAGCCGTAATTGCCGTGGTAGACCTTGAATATATAAATCACAATCAAATATGAAAAAAAAAAAAAAAACTCAATGACGCTGATTGAATGAAAATTTAAATATACCTCGACGGTGGATTTGTCATCGTGGTACTCTCGCTTCCAATACTTGCCCGCCCGCTCTCCGACGAGGCACTCCAATTTCCGGAACTCGAGTGCGGCGGATCGTCGCGATTATTATTGCCCTTTCTTCGCTCACGTCTCTGCGCTGCGCTTTCACGTAATCTGACACCCGACTGTCTTATTGGAGGGTTGGACTGATGTGTGTGCGATGATAAAATGATACTTGAAGCGACACTCTTGCTGCTTAAACTCGATAAGCTAGGCTTTCGCTCGTGCATCTCGTCTTTCTTCTTCTCGTAGCCATTGCGCAGAGTATATATTTGACTATTGCACGAGGAACTTTCACTCGGACGATTATTCACTTCTGACTTTGGATTCATGCGCTTGAGTCGAGATTTGCCCCAGGCCTTTAGAGTATCAAAATTCCATTTAATTTCAACCGGAAGATCTTTTTTATATTCGAGAATATCGGTGCTGGCTGATCTATAGGCTCTACCCGATATATTTGCCGATTGTCTATTCAAATTTGTGGCCTGGTCGGCGGTCGTTGATTGATCTGTAATTGCTTTTTTTATCTCATTGCCGTCGGTTCCGGCTATGGTGTTGCGCCTCTTGCCGCGAGATTTACGTACTCGCGATCGGCGTTTTACCACGCCGCTTGCTTCGTGACTATCGCTTTTAGATTGGTTTGATGATTGACAGGTTCCGAGGGACCTTCGCCGCATAGACATGCGTGCAAATCCTCTTCCACTCACGTCTACCGCCACGATTTCAGCCGGGAATCTAAAATCAGATGAGTGTAAAATCATGCCTGCTGGCGGCTTATTTTATTATTGACTTACTTTAAGGCGATAGTTTGAACTCGTTCTTCAGGACTGGGTAATTTATGATCAACTCCGTCATCGGATACATTTCCACCTTGCAAAATTCGTGACAAGCAGTCGGGTGGTGCGGTAACATCACCCAGTGCCTCAGTCGAGGTCCAACGTCTCATTTCATCCAAAAATGCCGGCTGTGAAATATATAAAATATATACAATATATATCATGTACGTTATATTGTATAGTAGTATAAACGGCCAATAGTCGCATATGAGACTTATTACGGTGATATATTATGGACCTCTTTGCGATAGAAGAAGAAGCCCTATACAACCTTAGTATATATATAGTGGGAGGAATTCCAGCGTTGCCAGATCATCAGGCATTAAATCCTGCCTTTCTGACCGTAATTTTTTTTAATTCAATCATATTCCATTTCCTCACTTACATATCAAATTAATTTACAAGTATATTTATAATTAATTTACAACTATGTACGACAGGATAATATATATATAGGTAACAAAACTTACAACTCTCGATTCTATATCCAGACTTTGGTCCCTTCGTCTTTTCCCAAGTATCGGAGTACAGAGGTACATATCTACAGCACTTGCCGCGTCTCGTTCTCGTCGCAAGCTATCCAGACTCTTTACAGCAATTACCGCCGCCGCGTCGTAGAGTTCTTTCAGAGCTTTGGGTCTCGTGATTGGTACAAATAGCCCGGTTGTCGGTGTTGACGAGGCATGGTAGTGTTGGGTCCTTGTAGCAAATGTTGATATATCAGATTCGGCTGTGAAGAAAAAGAAATGGAAAAAAAAAAAAAAAAAACTTAATTTAATTTATAACAACTATATACTGATGATACATATTGAAGAGAAGCCAAAATAATATTCCCCCTGAAACCAGATATCCTTAAATGTATTTTTTATATTTTCCGGGGCATCATCAGGGAGAGCTGGCTTCTTCCTCCCATACTCTACTCAACTTTCTTAACACGTATATACACAACACAAGTCTGTGTGTTTCCGCCACCATGAATAAACGTATATATATCGCTACAGGTGACAGAGGTTTCGCGTGAGATGGTTATCAGCAGCAGTATTATCTCTGGGTTAACTGTTAGCCTACGGGAATTAACCTTTTAATGTGCCCACACGATGATTCACCGCTTGTTGTTTATTTAGCCTGTTTATTGAGCGACAAAGGCTATGGTGTTAATTTACAATATCTGAAAGGTTTTTTTTTTTTTACTTTTGCATAGAAGACGCTCAAAATTGCCATCCTTGAAATTATTTTTCCTTTGTTGGCTTTCTTATATTTATGAAGCGCACATGCCAGCCAAATAGTCTGAAATATTCTGGATCTACGCCAAATTTTTGTCGCAGTGAAATTTTCTTGACTATGTAGGTATTGATAGTCGAGCAAATAAAATTAACAAAACGCTCAATATATGTTATTGTTTTCCAACTATAATAATAATAATAATAATAATAATAATAATAATAATAATGAGATGACGACGACGACGACGACGACGACGACGACGACATCAAACAAGGAAAAACAAGTGCAGAGTCTATAGAGTATATATATACCTACTCGGGCAGTTTTTCATGGGTTTTCGAGAAGAGTGATAGTCTCACTGATGTATATACTTATAGAGAGAAGCCATCATTGCATTGGAGGACGATGAACTCGAGTTGTCGCGAGCTCATGCGATGAACGAAGGCTTCCATATTTGGTATAGTACTTATTCCACGACATTATTCATTATTCAGCGTATTCACCGACAATTAAATCCTATTGATATTGACAGACCGCACGCATGGATTTTACAATGGCACATCTTTTGATGTCTGATACTCTCTGAAGGGCACCCGCGTGTAATCGAACATCTGTCGCGCAAATATACCGAAAAGGGTGACCTGAATATATGCCAACAGTATTATCTGGTTGGTTTTTTTTTTTTTTTTTTACATATAGAATCCGGTTTTTTACAATGAAAAGGTTTGGAGTAAAAAAAGTTGTGTGTGACTTACGAACAGGTATTTTCTTTGGGTCAATGGATGCCAATCGATCATCCAATTGATCAATTCGTCGGCGGAGGTTACCACTCCTGTTGGCAACATCAGTGAGCTGAGTTGTGAGCCCACTAAATATGTCTTCGGCATTGGCAAGAAGTGAGGCAAGTTGTTTGAGGGTGCAGGCAAGAACGCCGTTTGTAATTGCCCCAAGTTCAGCCCCAACGGGCCATATTTCGGCACATGTTGTGTCTTGAGGCACATGACCTCGACCAATATATCGTGGCTCGATTTTCCGGATAATGAACGGCATTGTTCTCCCAACAGCCGCCAAACTCGCAGATCATAGTCCCTACTAATTGATACATACAATCTCAATTCACTTGCAGTCACAATATTACGGATTTTCTCATCGATCTTTGATCCTGTCGCTCAGACTGATGATGTGAGAGCAAAAATTTATGACAAATTTGCGTCATTTTTCATGATTATTATTATTATTATTATTATTATTATTATTATTATTTATTTTACCACGATGCACTCTTTTTTACTCACAAAATTGCACACACGACACGCCACTCGTTTTCTTTTTTTTTCATCTTGCTCGTCTGCCAATAAATACAAGGCACTGCTGCTCACTAAAACGACAAATACCATTGAAAATCATAGTAATTGAGGTTATGGTTGTGGCCGCATCAAGGTACCGAAAAACTTTTGATGCTATTAAAAAAATCCTTGATTGCATTGATGGTGCGAAACGATGAAAGTTGCATTACAAACTATGTATACCTACATACTACACAGAGTATATCCGCGCGCACTCTCTCGACCGCGCTGTTGGACAAATACACTTTTGTACACTGAAATTGTATTCTACATATATAACGCAATCGCGCAATCGCCCCCCCCCGAACAATATCATGGCGTCGGACGGGAGAGCAGAGCGCACGTCCACCGTCTAGGGTCACGGTGTAAGCATCACAGTTATGTATGTGTAGTGTAGTATGTGTGTGTGCGCGAATATGTTTTAAACTCTAAAAAATGACTTGAAAAATTAAAAAATTTCAATTCTATATAACCTCTATAATATCACAATAATCATTTTGTAATTTTGACAAGAATAATATTCTGAAAAATACAAATTTCGAGCGAAAACTGTATTACCGACTGAATACTGAACAGGGAGCGAATAAAATATGACGTCAACTTTCGCATGACAACCGACTTTACGATAGGATAATATTGTATAAGAGCAGCGAATAAATATACAAAATATAACCTCCGAAATGCATTATTATATGGCACCGAAATTTTTGAGAAATATATATGTTAGATCTATATAGATAGTATATATATATAGTGTAACCGCGCGCGTGCGGCGGCGGCGGCGGCGGTTCCTCCTGCCATCTGCTGACGAATGCTTTCGAAAACCTCGTGTATATGTATATACACACTTTCAGAGAGAGATAAACGCAGTTTTTCTACTAGAGGTTAGATTTTTTTTGATGAAAATGTCACGAACCGGGACGAAACTTGATGCTAAGAAAGTCGTGAGTATAACGCTGCAAATAATTTGTAATGACATTTAGCTTTATTTTATTCTTCAGAATTCGGAATTATTTACGTTGACTTATGGGGCCTTGGTGGCAAAATTGCTCAAGGACTACGAAAATGTTGACGATGTAAATAAGCAGTTGGAGAGAATGGGCTACAATATGGGTGTCCGGTTGATTGAGGATTTTTTGGCACGAACAGGATCAGGACGATGCTATGATTTTCGTGATACTGCTGAGAAAATTCAGCTGGGATTCAAATTGTTCCTTGGCATCACACCGACAATTAGTAATTGGAGTGCTGCTGGAGATGAATTTTCCTTGTGCTTTGAGGCGAATCCTCTGACGGAATTTGCCGAGTTGCCAGACCACTGCATGCACCTGAAATACTGCAATATTTTACCGGGTGTTTTGAGAGGTGCCTGTGAAATGGTTCAGATGGAAGTATCATCCTGGTTTGTGCAAGATCAGTTGAAAAATGATAATGTCACTGAACTGCGCGTGAAATTCGTCAAACGGTTAGAAGACGCAATCCCTGCCGGGGAAGACTAAAAAGATATGAGCCATCTTGTGTATATTTTCTATGTTTATTAAAGTTATTCAAGTCATATATCCAATATTGATCGCATGCAAGTTTTAATAAATGGAGAGCTGTATATTGTATCTTATAATAATAATAATAATAATATTTAAAAAGTAGCCCGCATGCGCATCACGACCATCGTATGTATAGTTTAATGATGGCGGCGACGACGACCACTTGTACATACGTGCGCGTTTTGATCTGATTTTATATGTATAGAAGACACACAGAGAGACGTTATAAAAAGCGCTTTTCAGTGTAATACATAGCTAAAGGCGAAAATGGTGCGGAAATATCAGCGAAAAACTAATCGACAAATGTGGGATGACGGTGATATGGTAGATGCGATAAAACAGGTTGTAAATAAGGCTATGAGCCTGAATGAAGCCGCACGATGCTACGGAATTCCACGCACCACAGTCAGGCGACGACTAAAAATATTCCAGGATACTAACGACATGGCTTTGGCCGTGAAAAAAGGTAAATTTAGAGACAATTTATCTACAATATATACATATATATATAGGCCTGCTCGCTTTATTATTGTAGATTTGGGCACCTTTGGGACTGTGTTTACTCCGGAGCAGGAGGAGGAACTTGTCGAGTATCTGCAAAAGATGGAGGCTCGATTGCACGGATTAACATCAATTGAAGTGCGCATTTTGGTGTTTCAAGTGGCGGAAAAAAAGCGTATACGTCATCCGTTCTATCATGGCATTGCTGGTGTAGATTGGCTAAAGGGTTTTCTTGCCAGACATAAAGAATTGATTTTGCGCAAGCCCGAGGGTCATTCTTCAGCTCGTGCTCTAGGTTTCAACCAAGTGGTTGTCGATAATTTCCAGAGCTTGCTGGAGACTGTTCTTGAACTTGGTCCTCATCAATCATCAATTTGAATTTTTACATTATACACCATGAATTGAAAAATTATACGTGTGCCACTATACTGATATGGGCAATATAATATACGCGCGTATTATTAAAAATAATTTTTAAGAGTGAAAGTACCCGCGATGAAATTTCAATTTTTAATGTGTGGTATGTCCACTTTTGTTTTTTTTTTTTTTTTCAATATACATTTTTTTTCTCGCACACACGTTTTTTTTTTGTCTTAATTATTTGCGCAATCGCTACATCGCTACTATTGTATATATAGTCCCCCTAGAAGGTGCTGCTGCGCTCTCGTCCCTGGCGCAATTACAAACTAAATCATCGTGTCCCTGATGATGATGATGCTTTTGTATTGTTTGTGCGCAGATGTCACAGCGCCATATTGCGAGCAGCAGCTGCCAGCTGCTGAGAGAGTGATACTGACACATATAGAACATATAATTTTTCACATTCACCCCATTTGTGTGTTGAGCAAATGCAAAAAATTATAAACCATTATATTGTCCTTTTTGTTTTCGTAAATGTAATCTGAAAATCGTGAGACTTGTGTTGTATACAGTTGAATACAGTTTGTGTATCGTGTTTTGTTTTGTTTTTTGTTTTTTGTTTTTTTTTTTTTCGGGAGGCAGAAATTGGGCAACAGGTGTTTCACACATGCGGTCTTTCTCCTATACTTGAAAAAAAAAAAAAAAAAATGGATTACGATTATTTAATTAAATTTTTGGCACTGGGCGATTCTGGCGTGGGAAAAACAACTTTTCTTTACAACTACACTGATGGCGTCTACAACTCGAGTTTTATTTCCACAGTGGGCATTGATTTTCGAGAGAAACGAGTGGTGAGTACAATATATTGTTGATATTTTGAGTAAAAAAAGGCACACTACATACATATATTTATTCGCTCTATAAATGTATATAGATATATAAAACAATGAATGGACGGACTCAACGTGTTCATTTGCAGCTGTGGGACACTGCTGGTCAAGAAAGGTTTTTATTTTTAATAATAATAATAATAATAATAATAATAATAATAATAATAATAATAATAATAGGCAATAATAGTTTTATGTCATCAAGTTAAATTAAGCAGGGGTGCATAATTAAAAAACATTAACACTCAGGTTTAGAAGTCTAACCAGTGCATTCTACCGTGATTCTATGGGTTTTCTGCTTTTATTCGATTTAACTAACGAACAATCGTTCCTTGAAGTTCGAAATTGGCTGGATCAACTGAAGGTATGACATGGAAAAATTCCTGCAGTCAATATTAGGCTATAACAAATAGATTTCAGAGATATTATTAAAACAGATGCATGCATATTGCGACAATCCAGACATTGTTTTGTGTGGAAATAAGGCCGATCTCGACGATCGACGAGTCGTTAGTGAGGATAAAGCTCGGGAATTAGCTGAGAGATACGGGTAAGCTTGCATTATTATTGAAACCGCGTATATATTTAGTATAGATGACTTTTTTTTCCCCAAATCGATGGATGGAGATGAAAATTGTGCCTAATAAAATGAATTTTAGCATGGTATACCTGGAGACCAGTGCGGCTACAGGGCAAAATATTGCGCGAGCTATAGACGTATTGCTTGATAGAGTGATGCGTAGAATGGAAGCGACTGTAGACACATCTTTGCTGCCGCACCAGCGTGTTTTGCGCTGTCACGAGCAGGATATACCACCGTCAAAGACTTCTTGCCATTGCTGACAATGTCACATTGCGTAGAGTAATTAATTTTTGCTCTGACGCGCTATTATTAATACTTTCTTATTATTCCAAGTTGTGAAGAAAACTTGCATGAAAAAATATGCGCGGTTGTGGGTTTTTCCAAGTATAATATATATTTAACCAATTTCATTTATAATATGTATTTTTTAATGTTTTATATATATATGACTGACGTTATATATATATAGTTATATCGCGCAAACGAATAGCAAATATATATATTATAAATATTTATACATATAGGTATATATATTTAATGTAATATTGCTGCCAAATGACAATTCATTATTGTTAATGAGAAACTAATAAAAAATAAATTAACTATTTACAGTATTTACAGATGATTACCTATATATATATATTGTATATTAACTCGATCTAACGAGCATTTCCAGGTCAGAAATTTGACCTGACTTGTAAATTGAAACCCGATGCGGACTATTAGTAATAATAATACCATTATTACAATTCTTGATGTCTAATTGATTTATTTCAACATTTCGAGATTTTTGCATAAAAATTCGCTCGATAAATTGAAGAAATATTGAATTTTTGTGCAATTTATGATTTTGAGCATAATTTACCTGATGATTATTTTCCGAATCTATGGACGATGAGCCACGTGAAGATAATATTGAATTATTTGTCTTTCTTGGTGATGCAATAATCTTCATAGTCTCAACAATTTGTCGTTTTATCCGCGAAATATTGCCCAAAGCATTGACAGCAGGTGCAGAAGAGGATTGATTTTTCTGCTGATGGCCATTATCAGCATCAGCGTCAGAGTCTTTGCTGCTGCTGCAGAATTGAAGAATTTTGAGCTGATGAGAATCCGAGCGCTTGGCCTGCTGCAGCAGTAATTGCGCCCCGCCGACCTGAGACATATATATATACACATATACATGATCTATAGCATATATATAATAATAAATGGATAACTATAATACGCGCACCATCAGGCCAGTGAGTGCAGCGAGAATTCCAAGTGTCACCGCGTACCAGCGACGATCGGTAATCCAGCGTTGAAAACGTGCCAGACTGGCATCGGAGAGTAAAAGCCTTCGGAGAGTTGCCAATGGACCGGTGGGATCAACCTGTCGGCGATAAATTTACAGCCATGATAAATTGATAAGCATTCTTTCGCTTACCTCGCGACAACGCTGGAAAATATCGCAGTATCCATTGTAATCGTTGCACGGAGTGCCCGGTTTTGACATCATATCAGGAATCTCATAGGGTGGAGAATTCCAGGCAAATGAAGATCTAGAATTTTTTTTTTTTTTTTTTACATAAAATTTTTGGTAAATAATTTTATGGAATTTTTACATGCATGGCTGATCCTCCCCCGGTAATTTACAGCACAATTCACAGGTCTTTGTCAGCGGATCGTTTGGTCCGGCGGTGCACTGACATGACTCCAGTCCGTAAGCTAGACAAATGCTTCCCGTGCATTCCTAAATCAGAGAGAGAGAAGAGTACCAAAAGATTTATTATATTCAACGCTTTTCATTTCACGAGAGTGACTTTCTACTCTCTCTCTCTCTCGCGGAATAATATCCAACTAAATTTATCCCGCTCTCGCGGGAATTGGACGCGCCACTCATGATGATGATGATGATGTGTGTATGTATACCGCGATGAGGGGTTGGATAATTTCCATGGGAATATTTAAATTAACGCTCGGCGCAAACATATGTATATATCATTCACTATATATATATATCTTCTATACTAGCTCTCTCGGCACATTTGAATTTGCAAGTTAAATTTTGTAATCTAAAGAGAGAATAATATAATATAATAATTATAAAGAGAGCTATGTATATAATAGTATATATTATATTATTAGCACTTACGCCCATGTAGCAAACAAACTCTTGGTTGCATATAGTTTTGTTGGGTTTGTTGATGGACACTGGACACTGGGGCCCCCGGCCGTCGCAGAAACTTGCATCTCTACAGCCATTGTCATCTCGACATTTGGTGCCGCTCCGCAGAGAGCAGCCATCAGCAGTGCAGCAGGGACCCTGGAAATTGTTTTTAATAATTCTCCCTCCCCTTGGAGCGGCTGCGGAGATTAATGGTTGCGCGTGGAACGGTGCTATATATATCGTGAGAGACAAGGCTGCCTCTCGACAACTGACAATAATTTGATTAATTTGATTAATTATTTCCGCATTTGCCCGTGGCGCAATATATACCTATAAGATGCGCGATTTCTATTGAGCTTTCTCAAAGACTATATATATATATATTTATATGCTTAATGTATAGAGTGTATATATGTCAATTATTTTATGTCTCAAAAATTATATATATGTACTGATGTATATATATAATCTTATATGTCTATAATATCTGGGTTATAGCTACTGTATATTAACGCCGAGTGCGCGCAAACACTGAATGTAAATTAATCTATAGAGCCAACTAAAACTATATGCTGTATATATATGGTCGCGTCGCGACGTTATTATTGCGCAAGTATACATATCAGTCAAAATGTATATATATAGCCTTCTCGCGTATATATGATATAATAGTTATATATATACTTGACTCGGGCTGCATACTGCGTCCTCTGTCAAACGGCAAGGTATCTCAAATGGTGCGTGATGCAGTCGTTGAGGATGACAGCACGGATCATTGCAGTCTTCTTCCCATCCACAGTCGCACTCTTCGCCCTCTTCCACGACCCCATTTCCACAAATGGCCACCTGATATTCTGTCGTGCAAAACGTCCAAATTTTGTTTGTCACTCAATCATACACTATATAATAATTTTCCAACTGATTTTGTGCAAGTCTGCTACGCGCGCGCGCGCGGGCTCGACGATACGGAAACCGAAATTGCTTCTCGTTGATGTAGCCATTTATAGATTTGGCTAGATCTGTATATATTATACTCGCTCTCGCGCTCCATCATCGCTTTATTCGCGTATACAATATTGACTGGTTGCGCGCGCGATATATACACCTGCAGTCATATATAAATGTCAGTCCATCTTCAATTGGATATATATTGACATCAGAAACGAGTGATTAAATCGGACTTGTTGAGATGGAAATTTTTTTTTAAATACACAAAATTGAAATCATCGTGTCTTGTGTGTATATATACCTATATAATGGCCACTCTATATTTAATCGATAAGGTAAATATAGAGTATATATATTATTGGAAACGGACTTAGTGATGCGCTAATTGAATGCGTATATTGACGCGACATTTGATTTGATTTGTCGAGTATACCGCGTCTGATACTCAATTGCACGCATCGCAGTCACATCATCGCATCAGTGCAGTATAGACTTTATTTTCATTATATACTTATATACGTATTATACTGTCAAATGTTTCGTGATACGTGTAGTAAAAGTATAAATTGTAATATATTTACCTGCGAAGCAGCCCTTATCGGGGGATCGTGCCTTAACGTTCAAGACTGGATTTATCGAGATAAGGCTGCACGGGCTAAAACGATTGTTGTTGCGTTTGTCGCCGCTTGTTGCGCGAGCAAACATGATAAAATTGCCGTCCTCACCGCCGGGTGTACACGCGTCTGGATCGTGCTAGAAAAAATATATTTTGTAGAAATATAATATTTTATAGGGTTCACTTTGATATATCTAATATGTCACACTAAGATTTATCCCCGAGCAGTAATAAGTTTATTAGCGGAATGAATATAATAGTATATAGATGCGGGCTCGCGCAGACTATATACATTATTATAGTTTCGCGTGTGCATTCATCTATCATGCGGTATACGTATACCGCGCGCGCGACATGTATACCTATGTATATGTATATTACCGGAGATCCAAAGTTGTGACCGATCTCGTGTGCCAAGGTGACGTGTGACACGGCAGGCGGTACGTGTTTTCCGTAGTTTAGCAAGGTAATTATTCCAGTGTTGAGCGATTTCATGCTGCCACGATAATGCTGCGAAATAACGACATATATAGCGGTATTATATATATATATACATATAGCTAGGATATAACATCTATGACAGTAAAACAAAAATCTCTGTAATTCTGTCCATGACATATTATATATGCACATCTTGAATTATGCGAGGGCGCGCCGGTTAAAACTTACCCCATTCTTCTCGCACACTCCGCCGGCATTCTTCAAGTCCCCAGTCCATGCCAAGCCAAGGGTGCCCTTTTCAAAATCACGATAAGTGAACATGTAGGCCAGGCAGAAGGCATCGTAGTTTTCCTCTAAAATAAACCAAAAGTTAATTTAAAGATTTTATATATACAATAAAATTAAGAGAAGGCTCATCGCGCGGGCTCTATACTCCAAGATCATTATCTCGCCAAATGAAAAAAAAATCTATTCTTCTCTCCTGATGACGTTATCGCACATACTGATTAAATTTAATTTATTACTGCTGGTGAAAATGACTATATAAAATATAATGCGAGAAAGTATATATATATATTTAGTTGATTGCGTTTATCACGTTGAGCCATTGTGTGCAGTGTCTCTCCGCCGGGGGACAGTGAATATATATATGATAGGGGCTGCACACAAAAGGGTATATATATGCAGGATAAGACCGTCTTGGCGCGATCTCACGCTTCTGGGGGCTATTTGAAAATGAACGTGAATGCAGGATGGCGAACCAATGCGCGCTTTTCAGTGTGCAGCGCGCGCGTGAATCCGGTGCCAAACGCGAAATATATATGTATAGTGAAATCTTACAGCTCTAACAAGATTTCGCTCTGCAGAGAATATAAAAAGAAAAAAAGGGCATTTTTTTATCCTTCCTATTATATATACACGGAGGATATATTTGACCACGCGTAAACAGTAATTTTCCGATTGAAAATCCCGAATAGCAAAAGAGTATATTATATAGTTTCTATATATATATAATAATATTATTATCTTCTATATATAAATAGAGGATATATTTTTACGAACCTGAAAATATTTCTAAATATTCCTCAACTCCATATTTTCCATTGAAACGATACATTTTATCATGCAGTGCATCAGATCCATGAATTTTTACGCGTTTAATCATAAAACTAATATTATCCGCGTGTCCATCTTGATTAAAATCTGCAACATGAATCGATAATTAATTTTCGCAAACACACACACACACACGCGCACAGTTACAATGATGATTAATTAAAATTCACAGAGGGAGAAGATTAGCCGTACGTGCTGCCGCCGACAGATGATCCACATACGCGTGCAATGAGGTTCATGAATTGTCGCGTCGACAAAGATAAGACACGATCGCGCGTTGTGAATATATATTTTGAGAGTGCATATATATACGCGCGCGCGAATCTCATGGGGCGAAATGCAAAATTTATATTTCAAACGAGGATGTCGTGCATTGATAGGTATTTGAGAGGCATCACACACACACACCAGTATAGCGGTAAATAGAATTGACCCGTTGAACGTGACGGGTCATGACCTCAATACAAGCTTCCTCTGACTTGTAGTGATTGAGGAAAGTGTGATCTGCTTGGAGATAAAGTAAGCAAGTAGTTTTTTTTGGATCTTGCAAATTCTCCCTGCAACCCACACACAATATTATTATATATATTTTTGATGTAAAAAAGTCATCACAATATAAATCACCTCTCTGATGAATGATGGACTGCAATTCCATGTGCGGGTGAAAAATTTAGCGATTGAATGTCATCATCAGGCATAAGTAGATCCAGGTGATAAAATTGGTTAGCCTCATACATTGACGTCACATTCCACATTCTGTAAATGAAAATTCTCTGTGAAAATAATTGATCAATTAATTATTAACAGCTGGATAAAATTGATATTTGAATGCATACACATTTTGAACGAATGATTGCGTAAAAGCCCTTTTAATTATACGTATATACCGACGCGCGCGCAATATACGCAATTAATTATAGCGAGAAGTTGCGGGTTGCGGGGCGCTATGCAAATATTGTCGTTTCGAATCATATATGTACAAGGATAAAATGTAAAACTTTTATCAAGACTGCACTCGATAATTAATTTCCTGTATATAGATATAATTGCTTGCACACAGGCCAAATTTATTTGAGAGGAATAATGAAAAATATCGCGTGTTTCGGATGTAAGTAGCCATTTTCAAGTGGAATAACTATATAATGGCAATAAATAGAGCTTACGCATGACTGGAGTTGACATAATGATGGGGTTCGTTGGTGGTGACTAGAGTACGTTCACTGATGGTGGTGCTGCACGGATGAGAATGCGATGGAGTAGCCATCACGTCACTGGAACGATACGCAATCGTGTGGTGACCGATGTTACTGCGAACAAGACGTGAATATCTGGCTGCTGGTTCAATGTAAATCTCGTCGCTAGAAGTAATTATAGTTCCGTCAAACAGGCCATCCTCTGTTATGATACCGTGAACCACAGCACTGTCGTCATCTATATATATACAACACACAATATTTATATATATCTTGTATAAAAATTTTAAAAACATTTTTTTTTTCCTCCTTATAAGATTATCGCGACAATGCGATAATCCAATTTTCCCCGAGTCTGAGAGTTATTATATATATATACACTTAATATATATAGCATATTATTAAAATCCTCATAAAATCTCGGCTATACAGAGCATATATAATATACAGAACAGAAAAATAAATAAAAATACTATATACTGCTGAGTCGTCGAGCTATTTATATGTATATGGAATATGTATATATGGAATATAATATATATTTTATTCGGACCCGATTGCTCTGTACATATATATAATTAATACACTATATTATACATCGCGCGCAGTCACTTTTTATACCTTTTCATATATAGTGGTATTATATATATGTTTTCTACATTTCATTTATTTTGTCGTTTCTTTCGTTATATCTCTTGGCTCTTTGCGCGTTTTTTAAACCCACCATCTAGCCGTCAAGCATATATATATATATATATAGTTTCGGTCTATATTATATAATAGTGTGCGCGCGCGGTGTAAGTGAGTGCAGTGGCATTGCACAATAAGGATGTCGACTGCGTTTAACGACCAAACTTAAAGGGCAATGAAACGCGATGAACAAGGCAAAATGCTTTAATGACTCCATCTCGTGATGTGATGGCTTTCACGGAGATTAAATGGAATATTAATGTTGCGGCATGCAAGTAATATAGGATATAGGTATATATATATATATATACGCGGATGTGTCATGGCTGTCTGTTTAACGCCAAGTTTAAAATGTGAAAAATGTTCTTTGTCTTTTTCTTATACTCTTATTCTTTATACCTGTCAGCCCTCGTAACTTTTTCAATAAATTTACCAGCACTTTTACAGCAGCGCGCCAGGCATTGAGGCAATTGTCCGCGAACTTTGTCTGCAGCCGTTATTTATTTCTTCAATGTGCTAAACGCGCGCTCTCTCGCGCGCCTGTTTGTGCTGATCAAGCACCATTGGCTAACAAAATAGCGAATAGAGGAAGGCAATTGCGTATAAAGTTATATGTATGTATATATATAGATGTTATTTCTGGAATTGCAGAGTGTGGGGGGGGGGGGGG